>CAIGQZ010032318.1:14838345-14848676 GCA_903798205.1 Danio tinwini
ACCCACTTTTATCATTTGTTTAAAATGAGGGAAGTCTGTGCAAAAAAGACCCACCCCTACTCAATATTTCATTTCAGTTGGAAGTACTAACATAGTGTAATATAGACCATTTCAATGTGGTCCATGAACATTTCCTGCTTGTTATTAAACTATTTCATAACTGTAACAAGAGGCAATTCAATCATAACTTAATGTTAAAACAGCTATCATAACATTATGTATCAATATGTGGCTCTTTTTGGATTCTCGGAAGCTATAGAAATTAAAACTGTAAAACAGGAAATACATTGGGAGAATAGTTCTTGTTAACCTCCCTCAAAATGATCTATAATTAATCAATAATGAAATCAGTCTTAGCATCTGAGAAGATATGTGAATGATGGGAAATGACACATAGGGAATCATGATATTCATGATTATTCCTCCAACAACTTTTGATGTTTAAAAGCTGTAAAAAAAAAAAAAAAAAGTTTTAAAACTTTTAAAAAATACTTTTATTAACATTTTAATAGTTTCAATTATATATTGTCTGGGTTGGTGTTGCAAATTATGGTACAGAAACCTGGTAATAAACTGCCAGTACTTATTATTTTACAAACTTAATTCTCTATATATTATTTCTTATACAATATGTGATTTCAAAATAAAACTAAAAATGTCAATACAGTTAAGCTGCACAGTTAATGTTTCAGTACCAAAAGTCAACATAGCAGAGATCAATGTCAAATAATGCAATTAATATCCATAAATAAATGGAATGAAAATACCTGTTAATTGAGATGTTTTTGTAGTGTACTTAAGTTAGAAGAGTGTACCATTTGAAAAGGTACTACCCATATGATAGCTTTTCATGTCTGACTGACAGTGTACAGTACATGATATAGAAACTGACCATGAAGTGCTGTTAGTGAGGCCAGTAGGGGGTCTGTCTGAGTCCTAATGCCCCAGTAAAGTGAAGCAGACACTATACTGTCAGTAAGTGCCGTCTTTCGGATGAGACGTTAACCCAAGGTCCTGACTCTCTGTGGTCATTAAAAATCCCATGGCATTCTCATAAAGTATAGGGGTGTAACCAGCCTGATCTCACGAGGAAACGTAAGTATTGTCAGTTTAGTGGCTAATTCGTACAAATTCGTACGAGTTCAGTCGTACGAAAATGTACGATTTTAAAAAGGAGGCGTGGCACCTAACCCCACCCCTAACCCCAACTGTCATTGGGTGATGAGCAAATCGTACTAATTTGTACGAATTAGATTGTACGAATTAGCCACTAAATCAAAAAGTTACGAATTGTCGTGAAATTTCGTTGGTGTAACCCCGCTGTCCTGGCCAAATTCCCTCCATCGGACCTTACCCATCATGGTCTCCCAATCATCCCCATCCCCTGAATTGGCTCTATCACTGTCTCTCCACTCCACCAATAGCTGGTGTGTGGTGAGCGCACTGACGCCAAGTGGATGCTGCACACTTGTGGTGGAGTGAAGAGAGCCTCCTCTCATGATTGTGAAGTGCTTTGAGCGTATGGCCATACACAATAAATGCGCTATATAAAATATACATTACAGTATGTATACATTTATACATCTACATTATACTCTAAATATTCTACTGCAAATATCTGTATGACATACAACATCTGGGCAAATCTGTGTGCCAGGTTCTGGGTCTCTGTTATGGATATTGATAATCTCTGTCATTGATTTGTGAAACATTCACAGCTAGACTCTAAAGCAGCAGCTTGGGCACCTTTACAGTGCATTCCCTCAATGATTCCATAGGTTTATGGATGGAAAGCTCACCGTAAGTAACACACAATGATCCAAAATGTATTTATTGACTATTGATTACAAAAGGGTGGCCTGGTGGTGCAGTGGGTAGCGCTGTCACCTCACAGCAAGAAGGTCACTGGTTTGAGCCTTGGCTGGGTCAGTTGGAATTTTTGTGTGGAGTTTGCATGTTCTCCCCATGTTCGCATAGGTTTCCTCCAGGTGCTCCAGTTTCCTCTACAGTCCAAAGACATGTGCTATAGGGGATTTGGGTAAGCTAAATTACCCGTAGTGTATGTGTGTGAATGGTGTGTGTATATAGGTGTTTCCCAGTGATGGGTTGTAGCTAAAAGGGCATTCGCTGCATAAAACATATGCTGGATAAGTTGGCGGTTCATTCCGCTGTGGCGATCCCTGATTAATAAAGGAACTAAACCGAAAAGAAAATTAATGAATGGATGAATAAATGATTACCAAACAAATGTTATATGCAACAATGCTTGATAATGCTGTCATTTACAATGTTTGCATGAATAAATATGAGATTTGCAAGAATCCTGTTCTGGGAATATCATATAGAAACTGGCCATGAGCAAGTACAAGATGTAAATGCAAATCATTTACGCCACAGTCTGTCTCCTCCTGGCTCTGTGCCATAGCAACCACAGTCTCATTTCAGATGTGTCATGCTGCATTACTGTCATGCACACACATGCAGGCGTTCACACAGAAGTTTACAGTCCAGCGTTCTCCATCAGCTTTTTTGTCTGACACTTTGACCAGCAGCCAAACAGAAGGACAGGGCATATCTGATGTCTTTCTTAGTTTTCAATTTATAAATTACAAGCAATACCAATATGATATACATAAATATTTCAATATGATCAGATTTAGTTACACCTAATTATATTATAACACTTATAGAGGACAATGCCTATTCACATTAGCCAGTGTTTATTTCTATGTCTTTTAGTAAATTGGCACGTTGAACAAGTATAGAACCCAGTTTTCCTCTAGGCAAATTAGAGAGAAAATGAATATGAAAAGGAGGGAATAGACAATGGATATATGCCAATGGCTTGTGGATTCAAATAAATTCCTTTAACTAGATTGAAGTGACAGAATATACATCACTTGATTATCTAATGCAACATCTTCAACATCCACTTCTATAAAAATATACCACTAACACCATATTACTTAGTAAGAATAAAGCAGATTCAATTACTGGACATTTGATCAATTATGCCTAACTATAACTACTGTGCTTAGCATAAATAAAATATGCCACATTTAAAAAATGTATAATTTTATTCATTTGAGTGAATATAGGTGTAATATTTTGGTGCGCTTGAACAAAAAAAATTTGTTAACAGATATATTTATTAAAATAATATTTTATTTATCAAACATCTTTAGAAATAGAACATTTAAATATTAAATTAAAGCAAAATATTGCAAAAACTAATTACAAGCTTATAAAATTACATATTTAATATTTTTCCCTAAATTTGGATATACTAATTTTTGGATTGTTATTGTAAGTTATTTTGTTAGATAAGCACCAGATTTGGCTAATGTTAATCTAATCTAATCTAAAATCTAATGTTTACAGTATGCACAAATATAATATTGTAAAGCATCCTATAGAATATTTCAAATTAAAAGACACTGTATATTGGACAAAAGGTTAATTAACTATACATTGAGATTTCTGATTCAAAATGTTCATAGCTTTAATATTTTAGAATAGCTTTAAGAAATATCCTTAAAAAACTGTAGCTGTGTTCATCCATTCAGTTCCACATTAGCCAAATAATAGCTTACCAGCTCAGTAAGTTTACCCTGCACTTTTAATGAACAAATTAGCTAATAACTCACTATCTGTAATGAACTAAAACACAATTTATGAGGAATTCAGGAATTCATAAATGAGTGCAATAGAGACGCCTCATTTAGTACCCAGAACAACAACAACAACAAAAAAACAGTAGAAATAAAAAGGTGAAACAGAGTTAGAGTTCTGATAGATTGATATACTGAGGAGAGGAAAATAGAAACTCAATTTCACTCAGAAATCACTGGTAAATTTCATAATAAAAAAACAGCAAGTAATATTGAATAAATGGGAAATGTGGTACTGAGGTACTAAAAATGGAAACGATTTTTAAACAAAATATATTATCAAAATGACCCAAGTTCACAGATCTACCAAAACACGGTTGTCCTTTAAATTAATTGCCAAAATATATATGAAGTATAATTTTTTTTAGGTTGAAAACAATGTCATGTAAAGACCCTCTGGATGGATGGATGGATGGATGGATGGATGGATGGATGGATGGATGGATGGATGGATGGATGGTAGAAAAAAATGATGATAGAAAAAACTGATAACTGATAGAAGAAAAAAAAATGTTTGCCTTTGTCTTTTTTAAGCAACAGGTCTTCATAGCATTTCTACATTCCATTTAAACATTCTATGTGGCTTCAGTGTGCAAGGTTATAATAGTTTTGGATTTTTCATTAGTTTTAGTTTTTATTTCGTTTAGAATTTTTGTTTTCAAATTCAGTTACTTTTAATTAGTTTGTAGAGGTAGATTTACTAGTTTTTATTAGTTTTTATAATTAGTCTAAAATATTTTAAAATATTAGTCTATATTTTGAAGCTGCTTAGTTTTAGTTTATTTTTTATTAGTTTTAGTGTTTTTTTTTTTTTTAATAAGGATATTTGTTAGGTGCAAGATTCAAAATCATCAAGAATAAATATTGTGTAATAAAAACTCAACCATACATTTTTGAACCAGATCTTTTGTGACAGTCCTCCCATGTTAGGACTCAACATACAAAAATGATGTAGTCAGCAATCATAATTTCAGTCTGATCTAAAAAATTTCTTGCAGTTAAGTTTTGCAACCCAACTGAAGCATGATTCACTTATTTAAATTCCATTACAATTTTCTGTTATAAAAATCAACTTCATTTTTTTTTTTTTCGCCTGACCCTCTCATTTAAGCCATCGGTTTACCCGCTGCAGTTGTTCAAGTTTAGTTTAGTCACAGCAGGCTGTCATGTAGTTTGTGTTCGGTTCACCATCTGCTGAATCACGCATGCGCATAATTATCGGTTCACCGTTCACAAATCTGATCTCAGTGTACTGTTGTAATAACTGAACAACAGTTTTTGTTTTTTCGTTCGTTTTCGTTAACTATAATAACCTTGTTCAGTGGTCCAAAATACTCATACGAAGCTCCAAGAACACTTTTGTGCACAAAAAAAAGAAAAAAGACTGTTTGGCTTTTTTTTGTGACAGGTCAGAGTTTGCATTTCTTACAGGCAGTACAATGGATGGATAGATGGATAAACTACTGATAGAACGGATAGATAGAACCCTTTTGGTACTTGGTGTATATCCAGCACTAGGAGCGCTAAGATATTCCCTCAAGCTTGACCTCCAGCTATCAGAGCTGGCAGGCAGCTTTTTCCGCTCGACTGCTCTATTACTTTGCTTCTTTCTGTGGCATATTAAACAGATTAATAGAACTGCACTCTAGGGAGGGGGAAATGCCAGTCAATCTAACCGGCCTACACAAGCAGGTGAGAAAAACAGACAAGCCCACAGCTCATCCTGAGAGCTGATAAAACAAAGACAAATGTCACACGAGAGGAAAGTGGAAGCACGTGAATGTTGACTTTCGCCTTCGATTTTGTAAACAGAGGAAGAATCTGAATAATTTGCTCAGTGAGCAAGTACCAGTACGAAGTGGAGACTTTAAAGGATCCCTGCTAAGGCAAGGCTCACTTCTGCATACTTTCATTAGAGATTGAAACAAACCACAAAAAGATGTTTATATCCATGTACAAATGTACAAAACTGTATAAATGCCACAGTAAAAATCTGTAACCTGGTTAACAGTAAGTTTCCTCAATATATATGGCGAATAACTGTAAATTCACTTTCCCAGAACTTCCTGCATGGCACTTCACTTTTTATGTCTGGTTCTCCTTAGTTTTTCGCCGTCAATAATGTTGACATATAATTTATATAGCCGTATATTAATTTTATAGTTTTATAATTTTATAATTTATATTAATTATATCTATACTTTAAATAGTATTAGTGTAAACGACACTGAGTACCTTCTATTAGTATGCTTCCCTGTTTACTGAAAAGTCGTGCAGGACCATATGGGGGGGTGGATCTTTGTCACTGACAAAGATCCAGAATTTGTCTCATTTCATATTTTTTTTAAAAGCCATTTTTATTTTTAAAAATACATTTGTGGGTTTAAATATATTTAGTACAATTTAAGCTAAATTAAAGTGATAAATTATGTACTGAGACCTAACTGAAATAAAATGTTTTAAAATAAGCTTATTTTACTTGATTATTTTAGATCAGAGATGGCCAAAGTAGGGCTCACAGGCCAAAGCTGGCCCATTGTAAGCTTTGATTTGGCAAGTGGAGAGTGTTGGGGCGAATGCCTTTAATGCAGAAATCGCCATTTCTAATTTGATGTAAATTTTTTTTTTACGTAACCTCTTTTGTTTTATTGCAAACTGACATTAAAATACTGTCACCGACGGATAGAAAACTTTGCAGAAGGCTTTGGCGAGCAAATCAAGTCAAAAACTAATGTAATTTTGTTATAAATGAGATTATGTTTTCACTGTAATAAGGTCATTATAAAGTGTAAAAAACTGTATTAGTTAATATAAAACTATGTTTTCTAGTAATTTTTAAATATTGTTAAATAAATTAGGAAATTACCTACGGCAACTATATTTACATCCGGTCCACAAACCTCAAACAAGTTTGGTTTTTGACCCTTCATAAGAAATAGTTTGTGCACCCCAGTTTAAGATCAAGTAACTTTTGGCTTTAAATTTAGCTTTAATTAATAGCAATAACCCATTTAGTGAATGCCTGAAAGTTGCTTTTGAAATGACCTGAGTTCTTTTCTAATCATGTCTTATAGCACAGAAATAAATTTCTAAATTATTATAGCTGTAAATATGACTTTCTCTTAGTCAATCTGTCTTCACACTTTATGAACACTTTTCTGTCTTAATGCCAAAGAAAACATGCTTAAGTCATGTCACATAAGTAAAAAAAAAGGTTATAATTTAGAGATCTACCGTGAATGACCTTTTATAAATACCAGTATAACAAATTCTCAAATCTGTCCATTTAACTACTGGAAGGATGAAGTAATTGGCTGCTTGGTGAGAAACATCAGAGCTGTTTCTGTCAAATACCTTCAGATCATTCTTCCCTGTAAAAAACAATAGAGAGCTTCATTACATTCAATCTCATCTAATATCTTCTCTCTTCCCTGCAGCTATGGGTAAAATGAAACTGAGGTCTAACTGCCTACAGTATTTGCAGCTTAATCGTCCTGTCCCGCTCCCCACAGGCATGCCAATCATGCCCATTTTAGTTTAATTGTAAACCATCTTGGTCCATAACCTGCAGTCAGCACCTTGCTGTGAAGCATGAAGGGAAGAGGGAAGTGTGAGATATCTAGTCATTGAACTTTACGTACTGTAAACGCTGCTAGAAGTTACTGGTCTGGAACCAGCAGTCGCTTATCTTGTCTCAGGAAAAAAAAGGGTCAGTGCTGCCGTCTACTAACATATGCATGCAGTGCCACCTGCTGAATTAACTGATCTATTGCTTTTTTGATATACATGTACATGGGACCACAGGAATAAATTAGATTTTAAAATGCATTTGTAAACCCGCCGGTCCTACGCCTCCCAACCCGCTCTGAGCTGGTATCGAACTGGAAACCTTCTGCATAAGAGTCGGTTGCTCTAACAAGGAGGCTAAAGACCATGGCCTCTAGCGACTGTCGCTAGAGCACCTTTAGAGGTTAGAGGAGTGAGGTTTACCTGCACTTACTAGCTGGCCTCCGTTACACATTCACATAGAAAACAATTGCTGTTCAAAATTTAAATAGTATTTCTTTTTTGTTTTTATTGCATTTATCAAATAAATGCAGTGTCTTATTCTGTATATACTACACTCTAAAAATTGCACAAATTGATAAAGTTAATTGAATTGTTTTCAGAAGTTTAAGTGGATTAAACAAAACAATTAAGTTGTCCCAAAACTCAAGAATTGAGTTGATTCAGCTGATTTTAAATAAGTAGACTGAACCAGCGGCAAAAATCATTACAGTATTTGAGTATACTGTTATCACAATTTTTACAGAACAGGGTAGATATATTTTTAAAACTAAAGTTAAAATAACTCAAATCGATGCCCATGTACAGTGCTGAGCATAATTGAGTACACCCCATTTTGAAAATGAATATTTTTATTCATTTCTCAGTGAATATAGGCAACGTATTTTGGTGCATTTAAAAAAAAACAACAGATTTATTAAACAGATATATTTATTAAAATAACATTTTAGTCACCAAACATATTTAGAAATTGAAAGACGCAATTAAATTCAAGCTAAATATTGCAAAAAAATATATACAATTAATTACAATCTTCAAAGTTTTAACTAATTTTTTTGCTTGTCTTGATTTTTCTTTTTTAAATTTGTATTTATTATTTTCTATAACATATATATTTGAGTGTACTAGTTTTTGGATCATTATCATAAGTTATTTCGTTAGATTAGCTCCAGATTTGGCTTCAGTACTGACTAATCTAATGTATATGCACAGTCATAATATTGTATAGCTTCCTATTAAAAATATGAATTTAAAATATAGATTTGTGAGGGGTTTACTTATATATGCTGAGCACAGAAAAACTCAAGAATTAAGTTGATTCAGCTCATTTTAAATAAGTACACTGAACCGAGTGTACTTAAACGAGTGTACTGCTATCATAATTTAAACAGAACAAGATTTTGTTGAAAAAATTTAAGTCAAAATAAATCAAGTCGATGTCCATGTATCTTCCCTGCTGGCATAACACACAACACATTTAAAGCCACCGTTTTTGTCAAACTGCTAACATATTTTTCAGTGAGTACTTTTTACTTTTAACTTGTAATATCATTTGTTTAATAAAGAACAATTAAAAAGTTTTTAAAATATCAATATTTAGTGGATATTTCATTAGAGTGTCTGTACTTTTACTTACCTGATTTGTGACCATCAACCACTTGTTTTAATGTTTGAAAATGTTGCTTATTCCTGTGATGGTTAAGCTGAATAATCAACAGCTGCTCGTCTTAAAAATCTTCAAAAAACATTTTATAGTCCTTTTTTTCCTAGTTCTAGTCTTTTATAGTTAAAAAAAAAAATCTTGAAATATGCAAATTTTGTGCTGAAGACACGTTTCTTATAATTATCAAAGATAATAATCAGTGATCATTAGGATCAGGGATTTTTAGTATTCTTTAAGGAATATAGCACTAAAAGATCAAAAGACCAGCATTTGCTTTTGAAAAGAAATTTTTGTAACATTATAAATGTATTTTCTAACAATTTTAAGTGACCTTGCGGAATAAAAGTATTTATGTCTTCTCTAAAATCTCATTTGTGTGGTTTAAGCAGCAGAGCATTCCGCATAGGTAGCAACACTAAAAGCAAATATTTGTTTCCAAGGAAAAGCATGAAGGATTTTTTGACATGAAATTTACCAAGATTTTGGTAAAAACCAAAACAATACAATCAAACATTCAAATAAACAAAACAAATGTTAAAACAGAATAAAAAATAGTTATGTGTACATCAATAGAATGACACTGAAGTACTACATCACACTGACAGTTTAATACTCAGAATTATCTTTTCAGCTTTCATGGCTTTTCATCATTTTATTTTTAATGTAATATCAAAAACACTCATAGTTAATTTAACATTACCAATTTAAATGTGGCAAAAGTCTACAGTAACACTTCGTAAAGTATGATTAATTAATCATTATGCCTCTGCTTTTAAAAGCATGTCTCGATCATTGCTAAGATGATAGAGACCCTGTGCAGTGCAGGTCTTGCCTTAAACAAGATGGTCATAGTCAGTAACTGGACCAGAATGCATCTACAGGCTCTCTTATCTGATCAATGGGCCTCTCCAGACTCTCCGACTGTTAATTGATGAAGTAATCCAGTCATTAATCACTGTAGGAGGCTAATGAGAGACGTCGGAGTAAATAATGCTGCAGCCTTGTCGCTGTTGCCATCATAATCATCATCAACAGTTTCCTTTGCGGGTGGACAGAAGAGAGTGCAGCAGGATGCCTGAGAGAAAAAAAAAAAAAACAGCAACACTATAAACAAAGGAAATTAAAAAGAAAATATAATCACCATTAACTGCTCAAAATTGTTTTGCATTTTGTTATGTTAATCAAAACTACTTAAGAAAATGGTTAAAGGTTTCCAACATTCACAATATCATAAGGGTGAACTATCCCTTTAAATATTATTACATACATTTACAGGGCATCCAGAAAGTATTTATAGTGCTTCAGTTTTTCCACATTCCAAAATGGATTAAATTCATTTATTTCCTCAAAATTCTACACACAATACCCCATAATGACAATGTGAATATATATATATATATATATATATATATATATATATATATATATAT
>CAIGQZ010032318.1:14850751-14880000 GCA_903798205.1 Danio tinwini
AGTGTTAATCAGCTCAGTATTATTTATTATACAGTGTTTTGTAGTCATAAAACCAGTAACCTACACCTTATTTTGTATTAAATTAATCATTAAGAAGACATAACTTTGAACTGAGTATGTAATCAAAGTGTAGTAAGGATAAAACAGTTTGGCAAGTTAATTGCAGTTTTTTTTTTTTTAAAAGCTCTTGTAAGGATTGATGTATGCTCTATAAATGACTTTAAAATGAATAAGCCATTGAGCCTTAAGGTATATACTGTGCAAGATGCATATGTATTATTATTTTATATATATTTTATTAAGAAATGAAAAACAATATGTAAATATTTGAGAAAAACATACCTGTGGCTACCGACACGTTGAGTGACTCCACTCCAGGATGCATGTGTCTGCGTGGAGGGATTGTGATCAGAACGTCACACAGTTGACGCAGTTCTGGAGAGAGGCCGTCACCCTCTCCACCTGACAGTACACACACGAAAACATTAGCATACACAGCGGAGACAAAAGCAATGACTGCTCTTTACAGGTTTGAAAATGTACCCATTAACAGCAGTGTTGGTCTGGACATCTTGAAATCCGAACATGGCATAACATTGGATTGAAAATTGCCTTCCTCCAACCCAACAGTGCCGACTACCTGCCAACCCTCCTCCACCTTCACCTTTAATGTCAAACAACATTGGTTACAGCCATTAAATAATGAAAATAATAATGAATGAGTATAAGATTTTTCAAAACAACTAAACAGACTCAGTGAAAACCTTAATGGTTTTCTTTAACTGCCCCTACAGGCTACAGATACATTTTTTTTTTTCAAATTCTTAGGGATTTATAGGGGTTTAGAAAGAGATCTCAAATTTTATTTTATTCCCTTTTTTAAAACTACATATTTTGCCATGCCAATGTAAGCTAAACCAAATGCATGTTATTAAAATTCTCTTGAAAATAATCACTTTCAAATAAAACAAGTATGCTTTAATAGAAGCTACAGTACATATTTTACCAAGTGTAATATTATAATGTTTTTGTTGATGTTATTTTGTTTTTTTTATTAGCTTTTATACTGACAATATGTATTGTAATAAGTATAGTTTTCCCAAGTATTGGCTTTTCTTACTTTTAAGCAGTCTTACCATGTTTTTACTATCTGAATTTTTGTGAACAAAATTAGCTAAAAACTACCAAATTTTTGTATTTGTAGAAGAAAATCATTATGGACTCATATTCTTAGCAATACCAACAGTAATAGTTACTTGTAAAATTTATGTTTAATTAATGAAGTCAACTGTGAACAGGTTGGGGAAAATAATAGAATTGAGGTTTCTCTTTTCAAACTTTTTTTCTTTATCGTTTTCAATGGCATTGTATTACTTTATTACTTAATTTGTATTAATTCTTTTTTTACAAGACAAGTTTAGCACAAATAATGTACAAATTAGTAATTTTATACATTTTTTGCAACAAAATCTTGCAAAATTATATGGCAGTTAAAATGAAAACAAAACGCAGTTTACCTCCTTATTTATGACCATTTATGTCTTTAAAAAACTGAATTTTACTCAAAACCAGGGTTTCTGCAGGTTTCAACAAATTAAATTTAAGACTTAAGAATTTTTTATGACCAGTATGAATGAAACTTTAGAATTATAAAGGGCTAAATGCTAAGGAATTTTTCAAATGGCTGAGATGGAAAGGATTTTTATTTGCCCTATCAAAAAATATATACATTATAATTTTACACATTCAATAATACAATAATAAATTAAAATAACAAACTAAACTTTTTTTTAAAACAAAACAAATGTTTTAAAAACTATAATAAACTAAATCTATGCACAACAATCTGTCCAGGTCAGTGTCCTCAGCAGTAAATACATGGAGCACTTTTAAATAGTTATTATGATAAATAGTTAAAAGGACCTTTTTTAATAAAAACTTTAAAGTTTTATTGAGATGGATTGTTGGTGATTGTATGGGTTTTGGACAAAATGGGTAGCAATACATGAACAAAGGAAAATTAAGACCTGTTTAAAAAAGTCTTAAGACCTACAACACAATATTTCCGTAAATTTAAGACTTTTTAAGGCCTAAAATTTAGATTTTGATATTTAAAACCATTAAAAACTTTAAGACCCTGTAGAAACCCTGAAAACTGAAAAGTATTTAAATCTTTTATGCTTTTAAAAATGTATTCCCCCCCCCCTTTAAAAAAAAAAAAGAAAACACTCCTTGCAGCCCCATAGGAAACTCTAAACTAAGCAAATGTATTATTTAACTGCCCTCTTCAGGCCTAACAGAGAAATGAACTTGTGCAATATGCTTCCAGACCTTTATCATATGTTTCAAATTGCTGCAGCCAAACACATCCATGACCTCCATCACACCAGCGCTGGCTTTGCTTACAGTAGGCGTCAGAGGACAGCTATCAAAACAAAACAAAAAATACAATACAATACATTTTAGAAGACTATAATGTATAAAACACAAAAGCTTATTTTACTTTACCTCTTATTAATGCTGCTGACAATCCGATCCACTCCTAGATAGTATGCAGACCGCAAAATGGCACCAAAATTCATTGGATCCTGCACTCCATCCAAAACCAGCCATAAGGGCCTCTGATTCTTCACCTCAAGAGATGTTATTGGTTCTTCTTCTTTGATAAACCCAAGACAACTTGCCTGCAGACACAGACCCTGGTGTACCTTTCCATCACACATCTTCTCAAGTGTTTGTTTATTAACTCTTTTTATCTGCACACCACGTCTGATGGCCTCCTGACAGACCCTTAGAATGGCATCTCTCTCCGGCCCCTCGCCACTCTTTACAAACAGACATCTTACACTCCTTTTTCCATGAGTGAGGGCCAGTAAACACGGGGCCACCCCAAACACAATCTCAAACTCTTTATCTTGATTTGGCTGAGAGTCTTTTCGGATCCTTCCTGATTCTGACTCACTAAGATCCTCAAACCTCAGTTTCTGAAGTTCTGATGACAGTTTTTTCTCTGTTTTTGAAAATGGAGCTGCCTGGGACGTTCTTCTCTGACTTTTTGTTGATTTGTGAATTTCTGTTCTGTTTGTAGCAAATGTGTTTTTGAGTTTATTGGAGGAAAATCTCTTGTCTGACCTTAAAACAGGGTCTCTTGGACAGAAAAGTGTTCTAGTGATAATATGCTGTGCATAAAATACTGGTGTGAAATAGAATTCATTCAGCCCTACCAAACATCTTTTGCTCGTTTGGCTGGACACCTGGTACACTCTAATACTTGATTTCCACACCTGCATATTTGCAATTGATAACTAAATGTTAAAAAAAGAAGAAAAAAATGTTTGTTGAAAAAAACACTGCGTAAACAATGTGGTTTGCTGGTTTTAGATCCGTTTGGTACAGAGGTAAAACTGGTTTTATATTCGCACATTTGTTCACAGTCCCTACATTGTTTACCTACGCTACTTTGAATATTCTGGCTGAATTAGCATGCAAGTACGACTTTAAAACAACATTAGCACTATTTAATTGACTGTAAACAACGTTGTACTTTGATACTCATTGGCTGCTACGACGATTTCCCCATTTAGAATTGGCAAATAATACGTTTCTAAAGAAAGGAGAATCTCTAACTGCGAATATAAAACCAAATTTACCTCAGTCCGTTTGATTCTTGTCATCTGGTCAGGCTACACTACACATTTAGGAATACGAGCTGGTAATAGTCTGTCAAACTGGTTAAAGGAGGTCGGCTCAACGCAATTTGTTTCTTTTAAATGCAAGTTTCCATTTCACTAAAAACTAAAAATGACAAACTTCTTTGTTAATGCTCCAGATGCTAACCAAAAAGCTAACTTGCTCTTCTAAATGCAACCTCAAAACATTTAAAAAAAAAAGCATGTTTTATAGTTCCCAAGTAAAATGCGACATAGGGAAACTAAATAACCGACCTTGTCTAACAACCATGTGGAAAAGCTTTCAGTTTATTGACAGTGGGTGACAGGAAGAGTAAAGTGTGTTAACTACCGCCTGCAGATCAGTTGTGAGCACCGGTCCAGTATCAGAAGGCAGCGCAGGCTGATTTGAGAACAGCATGTTTATGTCAGTACTGAGCATGCGCACAATTGGCTTCCGGCCGCTTCCGTTTTAGATTGTTACTATGCAACAAGACGCTCTGATGTGTGGCGCTAACTTTATACCGCAGTATTGCATTTACAATTGAATCATTTCGAAATCTGTTTAGCCGCATTAGTCTCGGTGTAAGTATTTTATAGTAACCGATGCGAGTTCTAAACTATATCTAAAGGCTTTTATCTGTTGACGCTGTGTGTCAGATATGGCTGACGACTGGTGCACTGACAACGGAGAATCGGTTTACCGTTCCAGGGATGCAGTTAAAAACTTCCGAATACGGTAAGACACGTCGCCTTTGTGCACCTGGCATGTATAACAAACGGATACACATAATTAAAAGCATACTAAACTATTTTGGACATGGTACTATGGTGTTGTTTTGGTAGAACTATGAAAATACCATAGTAAATTAAAGGGATAGTTCACCCAAAACTGAAAACGCTTTCATCATCACCCTGCTTGTTTCAAACCTTTTATTTAAATAAAGACTTGTGAACATAGACCACAGGGTTCAAGAGCTACAGACATTTTTATTTGGGCAAGCCGTTTTCTGAAAAATGCTCAAAAATGAGGCGCAGGTTAAAAGGTTAAGTTTCTTTAATCTGTTGAACACAATAACTCTTCAGAACATCTTTCTATTTTAAAAAACACTTGAGGGTGAGTAAATATTTTTGAAAATGTATCTCTTTGAAAACTATCCCTTTCACTTTAGTTCTATATTATGTTAAAGTACCATTGTATTGCAATTGTATACATCATTGCTCTGTGATACTGCAAAACTGTGTTTTTGTAAATGTTTTTTACAATGATTCTGTATGATAACTAAATCAATGGTAGTGTGTTTACGTGGTATTCAAAATTACTAAAACTAAGCCACTGTAAAAACATGGTATCACCATGTTACTTTTTACTGTTTCTGTTTCAGAGTGCGCATTCAGCGTGTGACCTCCACAGCTGCTTTGTCTGAACACCTCCATCATCAAGTGCTTTCTCAGCAGGAGAAAGGAGTTATAGAGTTGGAAACCTTCAGCTCCCAGATGGCCTCCAGTATGTCAAAGACAGATATAAACCTGATAAAGGGATAGCTCACACAAAAATGACAATTTACGATTAATGTACTCCCTCTTCAGACCTAATTCAGAGCTAATTATTGTTAAGTTTAAAAAATGTAAATAAATAACATTTTTATCTCTATTTGATAGAACAGTAGAGCAGGGGTGTCCAAACTCGGTCCTGGAGGGCCGGTGTCCTGGAGAGTTTAGTTCCAACCCTAATCAAACACATGAACCAGCTAATCAAAACTTCCTGGCAGGTGTGTTGAAGCAAGTTGGAGCTAAACTCAGTAGGACGTCGGCCCTCCAGGACCGAGTTTGGACACCCCTGGTGTAGAGCATAGGTCTCAAACTCTATTCCTGGAGGGCCGCAGCTCTGCACAGTTTTGCTCCAACCCTAATCAAACACAGCTGATCCAACTAATGAAGGTGTCTAAGACTACTAGAGACTTTTAAGCAGGTGTGAGTTGGAGGTGGTTGAAGCTAAACTATGCAGAGCTGTGGCACTCCAGGAATTGAGTTTGAGACCAATGGTGTAGTGTAAAGCCACGGTCACACTGCACTTTTCTCCCGATAGACTTTGATTCATACACATGCGAATGCAGCAGACCAGAAACACAAGCTCATGCGACAAGTTTCGCAGTTTGATGCGTTGAAAAGTTCAAGCTTGGTGAACTCTGACCTGCGAAAGCGCATCATGTGATTGCATGAGACCAATCGAAAATCAAAACATGCCCTCTCTGAACAGAAATTTTTAATATTTTTAAATCTCTAATCATCTTGTTTAATCCCGTCCCTTTTTGCAGCGCCGTATGACTGAATTTCTCATGCTCAAACGTTAGTGTTACCACAGCATAATTCGTGGGGAGCATAGAGAGGGGATGGATTAGTAAAGAACCTTGAGCCAGGAATTGAACTCAGATTGCTGTGAGCACTTTAATGCTATGTGTCAATGCAGTTAACCAGTAGGTTATTGCAGCCAACAATACTCTTAAATTTTGACAATTTTTTAACCTCTACCACTGGTATTAATTGTGCATTTTAACTCATAGATTTGTGAAAATGAATCATTATTTGATTTAGTGTTAATGTTGTTGGCTAATAGAAAATATTGTGAAGGCTCTTGAATAAAATAAGGCAAATTAGTTTAACTTCCAATCTAGCTATATCCTAAACAGATGCGGTGTGACACCCTGCGATTAAAGATACCTTTTCTTTTTGTCTGCTATGTGCTCATCATAGGTCATTGGAATTCAGCTTTTTAGTCAGTGAAAGTGGAATTGGAATTTGACATTTGGCTTATAGTGAAAACCCTGTACTGTATAGCGCCCATCATGTTTACATGCTTTTGTCATTTTAATTCATTTGTTAGAGAGCTTGGGTAACTTTAGAATCAATATTTACTGAATTTACACAATTTAAAAAAAACTGATGGAGAAGTTATCCAAATAAGCTTTGTTTCAAAGCTGCAGTCCACTTCTATAAAAGTGTATAAAACTTCTGTTAAAAAAAAAAAAAAAGACATTTTACAAGGTTTTTACACTCTACAATCACTGCTGTCAAATTGTATATTAGGACATTAAATTTTTTAACATAATTATTATATAATCTAAAAGCAAGTTTTTGTTTCTTGAAAATGTTTATGCATGTTAGCATTTTTATGCTGTTGTATAATTATATAATCTGTAGTTAAAATGGTGCTAAAATTATAATAGTATGACTTATTGAACTATTTTCTGTGACAATAAGTTATGCATCAAAAATTATTTATCATGATATATTTTTAAAAATTGAGTGATTTAAAAAATTGAGTATCCCTTTAAAAAAACTCTTTCCTTGGTATATTGTGGATGCAGCGACTGATGAAGAGGAACTTGTGGTTGCTTGGCAAGAGAAGTTCTTTAGTCAGGTAGGTGAATAGTGTAAGGGTTAAGCTGTGTGTTACTAAGCTGTCAGCAGGTTACTTTTTTCTTTGTTATGTGATGTGTCTGCTTGTCATTTTTATGCAGTATGAAGTGGACCTTTACCAGACAGAGTCAAACTGCCAAACACCACTGGAGCATCAGTATCACACAGATATAATGGCAATGGAAAGATCTAAAAGAAGGCAAAACCAGCGAATTTTTACATATACAGATTTTGATCGCTTTTCCAAATTGGAAGAGGTTGGTTAAATCCACTTTTTTATTTTGTAAGCCTCACAAATAATAAGAAATTAAATTTTGCAAGACAATCAAGCACTTTTAGGACTATTTAATGAGCACAAAAGAAAGATGTTTCTTTTATTACAAAATGTTTTCGATTTCCATTCAGTGGAAGTTAGATAAAATTAGATTAGATTGTTTCTTTTAATAATCTCGCAAAGGAGAAATTCCACTTTACCAAGCAATATAATTAACAGGTTTCAAAATGGTTTTATCAGTTATCTCTACGAGTTACTGTCAAAAAATAAAAGAAAGAATTGTTGGGTTGACTATGGAGGATTTGGTATTTAAGGTGCCCTTTAAAGTAAATCTGGCTGTACAGATATCTCAAGATAGTTGAATAATATTCAGTCTCTTCTGTCGAGTTTAATTAAAGGTTAGTTGATATGTAATCCACAATGCAACTTGGAGGCAAAATAGGTTACTCCAGTGATTTATAGTAGATAGCTCAGTCACTGCTAGTAAAAATAAACAAATATCAAGGCATCTACTCTGTTTGTTAAAATATTTTTTGACAAATTATGTATGATTATTTTGCATGTGTTTATTTCAGAGTACAAGTATGAGAGACAGACAGAGAGAAAGAGAGAGAGAGTAGGCACTGAGAGCTGTGTCAGAGCAGAGCTCTTTAATATTCATGGCATTTCCATATATGGTCAGTTAGGACCTTCTTATTCTAGGGGTTTTATTTATTTTATGGGGTAATAAATAAGCATATAAAACTGTTACTGCAGAATGTTTGAGCTTACCTAAGCCACATACCTTCTATGTAAATATCAGAGAACATGAAACTCTATAATGAATTTGAATGAATATTTTTTGATACTCATTTAAATCTAAAAATCTGAAATAAAATAAAAATTATTTCAAGACAAGTAACTTAAGTAAAAAGGGATTGCATTGTGACATCATTTGTCGTGAAGGTAAAGCAACAAGAGAACATCCTGTCAAGAGAGTTGTGATGTTAAAATATTGTAGCATAGAAAATTATAGCATTTCTAAATTAGGCTTTAGTTTTCATAGCAAAGCTTATTAATAAAAAAAATAATGATACTATTTTGGTGAAATAAGACCTGGATGTGATTTTGACAGGTGTGGTTAGATTAATCAGGCTACGGCTATGTCTGTTTATAAAGTTATCTGAATTTGTATTGTTTTTTTTTTTGTTTTTTTCTTGGCAGCAAGCTCAGAGTCTGGTGATTCCAGCTCAGCCCACACCTACTTTCCTAGCAGAACGCATGGCCAATGTAAGACACAGGAGACAAGAGAGGCGTCCAGCGTAAGTGTATAATAATCTTTTTTTTCTTTAAAGAGTTGATCACATTTTGGACGTTTAAGAGGTTTATTGGTACAAATAGGTTTGTATTTTTATTATTATTATTTATTTATTCATTCATTCGTTCATTTTCTTTTGGCTTAGCCCCTGATTTTTCAGCCGTCGCCACAGCGGATTGAAACATCAATTACACTGGAATTATTTATTTATTATTATTATTATTATTATTATTATTTTGTTTGTTATTTAGAGAGTCGAATGTTCCCAAGTCCCGTTTAATCACATGGGAGCCTTCGGAGGAGTTTGTGAAGAACAGTCACATTATCAACACACCAGTGCAGACCATGTACATCATGGCTGATCTTGGACCTTCAGGAAAGTATGTGAGACAATGTTTGCCACTTAAAAAAGCCATATCATACAATAACTTAGTTGACCTGAGGGGCCACTTATTACACTACCTAAGGTGTTTTGCTTTAAAAAACACATTATGTAGTTTAAAGTCGCTATTTTCCTTTTCAACTATAAGACTTTTCTCCACATGTCACAGAACATACACTTATATTTCAGGAGTTCAAGATAATATGTTTATTCATGACATTGCTGTATTAATAATATGTGAGGTATAATCATACATTGGTCTATATTCTACAGACCAATGTAATCAACTGACTTAATTGTTTTACAGGTTGGGCCTGAAAGACAATGAATATGTTTTATGCACAATAAAAGCAGATGGCAATGGAGTAATTACAATAAAACCAGACTTTAACAACAACAGAGGAGCCTACAGGCAGGACTCACCACCGTTTTGTATTCTATTCTCTTAGAAAAATATAGGTTTGAATTTACTGTGATTACTGGTGTATTTGACTATCTTTCACACCAGGCTGGAAACAGAGGGGGAGAAGAGGGAAGTGTGGAGGTTGTATCTGGAGAACGCCTCATCAGACATTCATGCAGAGGAGAAAGACAGAGAGCAGCGCATGTACCGAGATGTAAGTAATATGCGTTAATTGTCAAAATGGATGTGATGTTATGGCTTTAGGTTTTGGTCAAAACAAGTGTTGTATCTTTTGGTTAAATTCATGTATTTTTAATTTTATGAATTTGTTGTTTATTGTTATTAATAACATGCGAAAACTGAAATGAAAAAGCTAAGTAGACATATAAAAATAAATAAACATAAAAGAAAATAATTAATTATCTTAACTGAAAATATAAAATAATTTTATTTCTAATTGTTAAAAAAACATTTAATTGTTTTAAGTTACATATATAAATATTAGTTAATACTACAACACTACATAATGCTAAAATAAGATGGTTTTGGAGTATTTGCACTGCTTGTCTATTTGCATAACTCCTTGCTTAGTATTCCTACTCCGTTGGGAAAAGTATAACATTCTTAGTTGTTTTTTAGATTAAAAAGCCCACTGTCTCATGAGAGTTTCACTCCAGCCCTGATCAAAATCACCTTCCTGTAACCTTATAGGGGCATTTTTTTTGTTTGTTTCAATGACTTATATGTATATTATTAATTGTTACACAAGTGGCTTTTCCCCTTTGATGACATGTACAAAGGGAGAAAGTCAATCAAAGTTTTTACAAAGTGTGATTTTAAAAAATAAGACTTATACATTTTTACCACTGGAAAGATATATTCATAAACCCCTTATAAAAGTGATTTTTGCATAATAGGTCCCTTTTAAATGGAATGCCCTAAGCACTACAATGACAAACCACTATGCGTGGTGAATACAAGTCATTATTGTGACCTCACAATTGCATTGCATTCTTTCCCTCTGTCAAAATCGAGGGCTCTTGGATCTGTCCATGTAAACTTCTCTTGTCCACTTGATTAAATGGAATGCACTATAAAATGGAAACGGATTCCCTGCTTAAGGAAATTCATGAGTGCATGAATGGAACATGGCCATAGTTATCCTGAAGACCTTGGTTCACTGGTTCAAATGTGTTTGATCAGGGTTGGAACTAAACTCTGCAGGACAGTGGTCTTCCAGGATGGAGATTCCCCATGCCTGATCCAAAGCATCTGGATCGCATTCATGGCACAATATTAGGGGTGTGAAGAAAATGGGATATGCATTACTATGCACAGTAATGTGATATACAATATGCAATGTACTATTAATAAACTGCAACATATGTTTCATATTCTATCAGAGAAGGAAAGCATCACTACAACTACCTAAAGTGAACAGCCATGTATTAATGTTGCATGAAACTAATTAGAAATGTTTACAGTGTATGTAAACAAAATATCTAAAGTAAATACACTGCAAAAACAATCTTACCTTGATTTTTTTTTGTCTTGTTTCTAGTCCAAACATCTAGACAAGCAAAAATATAGTATTATTTTAAGAAATATAATGCCATATTGAGGGTTTTTTAAAACAAGCAAAATAATCTGCCAATGGGGTAAGTGAAATAATATTTTTTCCTTTTGACATAAGATGTCAATGATTTTGCTTACCCTATTGGCAGATTATTTTACTTGTGAAAACACAATTATTTCATGAAACAAGACAATCTGCTTTGCTTGTCTAGATAATTCTTCTTGCTTTAAGAATTTAAAGAAATTTGGACCAGGACCAAGATAAAAAAAAATCTAAGTAAGAAAAGCTTTTTTTGCAGCATATCACCACCACTTTGCTCCACTAGATATAGATTTAATAAGCTAAAAGCATCAAGAACAATCAGGAAAACAAATATTTTTTAAAATGGCCTGCTTGCTTGGTCATATTTTAGCCCCCATACTAAAATTGTTATAGATTTTTGGACAAGAAAACTAAAATGTTCACTTTTCATGTCGACATGTAACTACTGTACATTGTCTGATGTGCTGAAAAGTCTTACAGATGTCATCATTCTCACTTTTTTTTTTAGCTGTACACACGTCACAAAGATTACCTCAACAGCCTGGTTGGCCAAGACTTTGAAATGGTAAGAACTACCCTTCTTATTGAAATTTAATCTTCAATTCTTTTCAGTGTCCTAGTACTGTTGACTGTTGAACTTTTCAGTACTGTTGAAATCAATTCTAAATAAAAACCAAAAAAAAAAATGTAATTCTGATTGTCCAAACAATTACTTTAGCCACCTCCAGGGATACTTCGTCTGATTGTAAATGGAGAGATTGGTGGGTATAAAAGTTATCATGTTTTTCTAAATTAAAAATGGTCTAGTAGTAATATCAGCATGCTTAAACTCAGAACATTACTGCTCAAATGTTTTTTTTTCCCTTTAAGTTTCAGCTCAGGGTTATGAGTATGACAATCTGTATGTCCACTTCTTCGTGGATTTACCAAACAGTAAGTCAGCCCTTATACTCATATATGACCCAGGACCACAAAACCAGATTTATGCAGTTCCAATGCAGTTTTAATAATACAATCATTTTCAAGCCTATCTAGGAGAATGTTGTGATCAATAGTGTCAAATGCATCACTGAGGTCCAACACTAATAGAGAGAGGTGCAACCATGATCAGTTAATAAGAGCAGATCATCTGTAGTGCTGTGAAATGCTACAAATGATTGGAATTCATAAATTTAATAGATATTGTTTCCTCTCAAAAAATTAACAAGGATTTTTTTACTGTAAATTTTCTAGAAAAAGCAGAATTTAAATCGGTCTATGACTTTTAAACTTTTGGGATCCAGCTGTGTTTTTTATTAAATTATAGGTTTAATAATGGGCAGCTTAAAGGATTTAGGCAGATATTCTAATAGTAACAATGAATTTAAGATCTGGTTCTGTGATTGTTTTATTAGTTTGGTTGGTATAAGATCTAACATAGATGATGTTGATTTGGAGGAGTTTTTCCCTCTCCTACTGTTGAGAAAGTTTGAAGTTTATCTTTGATCTGTGGCGCTGTAATTAAACATTGTACTAATTTTGTCTCTGATATCATCAATCCTGCATGTAAAGAATTCAGTTGTGAAATGTTGAAAAATGCAAGTAGATGCCACTGTAAGTTAGTTATGGTTTGAAGGGTTACATCTGCGGCTACTGAGCAAATGAATATATTTTTTCTCTCTTTTTTCATTACTCTAAAGACTGATTTATACTTCTGCGTCAAGAGCACGTGTATAGTCTGGCACAGCCTTCGCGTGGTCTCATAGTCCTCACCGTTGGTGACGCACACCTCTCGAAAAATGTTCCACAGAGTCATATATTAGATATTCATGGTGTTATGTTCTTGACTATTTTTGAAAATTATACAATGAAATGACGCTGACACATTTTGGAGCGAACAACCATTGAACTGAGAATCAACAGTTTAGATCAACTAGATCTATTCACTTGGAAATTGTGCTAAATTTAGGCTAGATGTATTTAGACATTTGCAATTTAATGAAATGAATGAAAAAAATCTATTCTGTTGTTGAACAATTGCCAAGTGGTTTGGAGGTTTGTCCATGTTGTTTAGAGAATTTAATTCCTGTTTCTAGAAATGAGCCAAACCAATGGAGAAAAACTGTAATCTGGGGTCGCCACAGCGGAATGAACCGCCAACTTATCCAGAAAATGTTTTACGCAGCAGATGCCCTACCAGCTGCAACCCATCTCTAGGAAACATACATACACAATCATTCACACACACACACACACTACGGACAATTTAGCCTACCCAATTCACCTGTACCGCATGTCTTTGAACTGTGGGGGAAACCGGAGCACCCGAAGGAAACCCACGCGAAAGCAAGGAGAACATGCAAACTCCACACAGAAACACTAACTGACCCAGCCGAGGCTCAAACCAGCGACCTTCTTGCTGTGAGGTGGCAGCACTACCTACTGTGCCACAGCGTCACCCATTAGCAAAGTATTTCCCTTTTAAACAACAAATGTAGTCAAAGGCTGCTGAACCTCTGTCTGAAAGGAACTTGATCAACTATTTTATGAACTTGTTTGGTATTTTCATTTTGTATTTTTTTTTCCTCTTTGGATTAGAAATGTATATATTCCACACCGAGCTGCAATATAAGTGAAATGCCATTGACTCTAGTTGTAATGTTCAAAATAAGGCATATTTTAATTGATAAATGAACTTTTTAGACATTTTTAAGTGTAACTTAACTGGCCTAATGCTAGTAATTTTATTAGTGTTTGATGCATTTTCTGTGACATTTGATTTCATGGTGTTGATGTTGGTTCATATCCTTCAGATTGGTCCAGTGTTTCCTCTCATTGTTTATCTGGTGTGACTCAGACATGTCGCACACGCAGTATAGGAAAGGTGAGTTGTCATTTTAGTAAACTATATCAGTATGTTCATGGAACTGTGGTAAACATGTTTACGGTTTTATAGGAAGATGTCGCTTTCTTCTCCTATCCATTCAGCTTTGAGACCTTCTTCCATAAAGAGGATGAGTCTGATGGTGAGATGCCTCAGAATGTCAATACCCAAAGATACTTTATATGAATTACATTTTAATCCTGGAAGTTCACATGTCAGTCCATTGTGATGTTGTGTGCAGGGTCATTACCACAGTGGCCAGTGCTGTATTTTAAAGTCCTCTCACTGGATTTCTGGCAGCGCTTCAGAACTGAGGGCTATGGCTATGTGGTCATCCCTTCAACAGCAGGTAGGACAGCCTTTTGCATTCAAAGCAATGATCTTTTTTTGCATATTGACTCTAAACATTAGCCAGTATTTTGGAGTTAAGTTTAAATTATCTGGTGGAAGTCATAATCAGAGACAAAACAGGAACAAGTGACAGCATCAAAAGGGAATGCTAATTTACAGCCAGTTTTATTTAATACAGTTTATTTCCTCAACACTAAGTAGGACAAACTTTACTGAGAATTAAGAATTGTAATGTACTATAACAATTCTGTCCTAAGTTTTAACTTGCATTTACCATTCATTTGATCAGTTTAATATTGTGGTTTGTCAATTAATCATGACATGGATGTGCTATTGCTACGTTTGATTCCAGTTTTACAAATCGTAACCAAGGATGTAGTTTATAAAATAATGAAAACGAATATCAGCTTGTTCAGTCGTGGCTTTATTATGCTTTCAGGGTGTCACCAAATGACCTGCCGCACATGGAGAGCAGTCCAGCGTGGCACAGTGGCAGAACTGAGACGTTTCTTTATTGGTGGAGCTCCTGAACTTGAGGACATCAGTTACGTCAGAATACCTGGCACTTTTAAGGTCAATCATTATACATTTCCTGCTGTGAAATTTGTGTAATGGCATGCTTAGTAATTCAGTTTAACAACATAATCTTCAAATCTACTGCTTTTAGGGAGAGAGATTGAGTCGCATTGGCTTTCGCACTAAGACCACTGGAAGTGTGACCTTTACTCTTAATTGTATCCAGCACGCCAGGTCAGCCAACAGCACCAGGGAATCTTGCATTTTGTGACTGCATGAGAACTTTTTTTTTCTCTGTGAGATTGAATAAGAGCTTGTGGTACTTTATTCAGGGCTTTTATTGATGCCAGCACACTGAAGAAGAGAAGACAGACTGTTCTGGATCAGTTGGGTGGCCACAGTCAGCAGGGCTCTGTCTATAATGTTTTGGGTAAGAAAGATCTAAATACCTTCAGTTGGGGTCAATATTTCTATTAAGTAAAATTAATTGTGTATCACTTAACTATTGCATCATGTTGCAAGTATTGCATGTATTTCATCTCATCTTGGCAATTGGTGGTATCACACATAAATTGTTGATTGACATGCAAAAATTGTATGTTTGATTGCTAAAGAAAAAAGTGTCACCTTAGAATAATTCCTCCAAAGGGGCCACAGGCTGGCTTAAATATTTTCAGTGCTTCCCACACATAGATTTTAATTGGTCGGGCCACCCAGGTTTTATTATTGGCCGCCCAAGTATGTTTAGTGACACATTTTATTTATTTTTTTTACTATTATTAACATCCTTTAACACATTTTTGTATCTGCCCAATATGACCGAACATCCACGATCGATTAAGTAGTGGAAAATCTTCTCTTGTTTACCTGTTCCATTCTGTAAGAGCGAGACCTGTCAGCACTCCCACAAACACTCCCACAGCTTTGCAGACCAACAGAGACGCGCCTTTTTGGGACTTAAAAAGTTTGTCCGGCCCGGGTTTCTAAATTTCCTAAAATGTCAGAGATTCAACTTTTGCTTTCGCTTTCTAAAGCTAATGTGCGTGTTTGCATTACTCTTTTATTAAAGACTGCATTTGGCTTAACAGCCGATAGAGTGCACAACCATGAGACAGAGAGAAAAAGTAATGGATTCTTTCATTTAAACGATTCAAAAAAAACTTAGTATTAGTAATGTAAGTATTAGTAATGGTTAATCAATGCATTTGCCTTGTTTAAATAATCTACAAATTTTAATCTTGTAATAGTTTTTTTTTAGATATTGTCTATTTTTATTCCTTTTTCTGTCATTTATTTCTCTTTTGCTGATTATTTTATCAATTTGATGATTTTAATATATCAAATAGGCTATTTTATATACATATCTAAAATGCTTTGGCATTCAAGTTTGCTTTAAACTTGAAAGAGAGAGAGAAGCAGATTGTACCCTGTCAGAAATAGTGGATGTCTTTTTTATTTCAACAGCCTTTTTTTTTACTTTAGCCCATTGAAAAGAAAGTGTATACCAGTGTTAAAAATTCAATTATGTTTTGTTTGTCGCATATAATTGACTATTTATGTGACGTAGGTAAACGGTGTGTTTCAATCCGGCTACCACCACAAGTACTGTATATTTCAAATCTGTGGGAAGCACTGATTTTATTATTTGTATTAAAATGGTTTAAAATATAAAAAGCATCATTGTTTAAGACAAGGGAAACTATATTCAGTATATACCAAGTAAACCAGTAGTTCCCAAGCTTTTTTTGCCTGGACCCCCTTTTCCCCCGGAAAATATTGTAAGGCCCCCCTCAACATTTAATGTTATTATTGCTCATGTACGTTTGCAGTAAGGATGACAAAAAAAGGTTGTTTTCAAACAAAGGTATGTTTATTACTATATCTAGATATGTTTATGCACAAATAATAGCTTAATGTAAAATATAAAGGCAAAACATCAGTATTCCATTTGTAACTGAAAAACGTAAGCCTTTGGCTTTTAAATTGGGCCTATATTAGTTGCCAATTAGTTGCCAATTTTATAAAAGTTTCTTGTCAGTAGCTGTGACGTCCGTTATCTCATTTTGGGTGTGTGTCAATTCTTTTGTGCTCAACAAATGCTATGGGCTTGTCGCGGAAATGGGGATGAGTTGTCTCCAAATGTCTTATGCCTCATGCATTCGTTACCAAGACCTTTGGTGCAGATAATGCACTGTGGCTGGGTCAGGGATTCTTTGCTTCGAGAAAATAGAATAAAACCATAGTTTAGGTAACTATCTTGATATTTCGTGTTTTCAGTAATGCTAGCGCTGCGACCTGAGATGTTTGGAGCTTCCTCACCTGGGTCTAGTATGCTTGGGTGATTAGTATTAGCTGCTGAAGGCGAATCAGTGAGACTCAGGGTGCTTTCACACTAGCACTTTTGGTCCGCACCCGGGTTCGTTTGACGTCATAGTACAGTACGTTTAGCTGGTGTGAACCTGTCTTCTGAACTCGGGTGCGCACCCGTGAACCGTACCCGAGTCCGCCTGAAAGAGGTGGTCTGGGGTACGGTTTATGCAAACTCTGATACGGTTCACTTCTAGTATGAATGCAATCGTACCAAATAGCGGAAGTGAACCGCCAACTGTACAACAAACTATCATTTTCATAACGTTCATTCGTGTGTGTGTGTGTGTGTGTGTGTGTGTGTGTGTGTGTGTGTGTGTGTGTGTGAGAGTGTGTGAATTTGTGAGTGAGTGAGTATGTGAGTGAGTGTGTGAGTGAGTGAGTCACGTATTTTACCTTGGTGACAAGCAGGACTGAGCCAGGGCAAACACAATGATACACAGTGATGTCTGCTTGTCTCCTCCAAAAACAGCTTCTGCAGACATTGTGTGATGTTCTGAATGTTTATAATATTTTTACGGCAGATGGACGCGAGTCGCTTTCTGTATGTCCAAAACTAAACGATTCAGCAAAAGCAAATCGACCGCGATGTGCGGAAGTCTTTCCATTTTGGCGCTGCTTTCGTGACTGTCACCTAGCAACAGCCGTAAACAAAACAGCAGCTCGATGACGCAAGCGTACCGGGGTTCAGAAGGAAAAAAGACAGTGTGAACACAAACCAACCGAGAAGGTGGCAAGGGGGGACAATCGAACTAGGCTACGGTCCAGGCAATTGAACCAAGTGTGAAAGCACCCTCAATCTTTTTTGTGGAGGACGAATTACAAATTTGTACTTTTTTATGGTCAGCCAGGGAATTAAAGAACGAAGGCAACACGATCGTTCTGCTAATTGTCCACTGCTAAGAAATTTAAAGAATATGACGCGACCACCCACAGAGCTTGCTTGGGCACTTTTGTGGGCTGGGACCCCCCTGTTGGGAACTGCTGAAGTAAACTATTTATGTAAACAGTTCTTAGAAAGCCTGGATATATACAGTAAGGTGTCATGAAAATGTGAAAAAAATTATATAAACATTATATATAATCTCTAAAATATGTAATACATAATCCAAAATAATAAATAAATATATATTTATATGAATAAAATATATTTTTCTAGTTATGTCAAGCTAAAACATTTTAAATTAAGAGGACACATAGCTAAATAATTATTATTAAATTAATGTGTACACCCATATAACATTTTTTATTTTAATTTCATTTTAACACCTTTTTTAGTTATTTAAAAACCTGGATCTATTGGGAGTTATGAAAATGTATTATTGCCATTTAAATATAATATAATATAATATAATATAATGTAATATAATATAATATAATATGACCACAGTACAGACTAACAATATGTTTTCTGATCTGCTGTTTGTTTGTGATTTTATATATATATATATATATTTTTTTTTTTTCAGAAGCGTTTCAGAGAGCCCGTAAGCGCATGCAAGAGGCAAGAGAGACTTTACCCAAAGACCTCATCAACACATCTGCACTATTAAACTCAGAGTCTTCAGCTTAGGAACATCAAAACATAAAAAAAGAAACATGTAATAATGCTGGTTATAGTATTTGTTTATATGTATAATACATTTTTGTATAATTTTTTTTTTCTAATTAATTATGCACTACTTTAAATTAAGAAAATATTTTTTTTCCTTTTGGTGAAGACTTTACTTAATAAAGACAACCAGATTGCTTAGTCAAGTGTTTTTTTTAAGTACATGTACCATTGCAATGAGTGCATATTGTGCACATGGTTTATTTCACAGAGCCGTATATAGTCAAACTGAGGACCTACTTTTAGTCAGTAAGGTGTAATTCAATGTTCAAACCAGAACGATATTTGCGCGTAAAGAGACGTGTGAACATTTTGAGTTTACTTGTTTTGTTTGCGCTTCAAATTCGCTTCATTCGCTTGTCCAATTCACTTCACAATAGCCACGGATTTGTGTCATGGGCAGGGCTTCTGTCTGCCTGGTGACTCTAGCTTTATTGCTAAATGGTTAACATGGATTTTATTGAGAGAATAATTGTATTTATATGCTTTAGGAGGGCTGATAAACCGTGCATATTTGTTCGGCATTGCAAGTCCACTAGATCCTTTCAGAGGTGCACCCAGCTCTGTGAGTTCATCAACTCCTCTAAAAACTTTACTGGATGATATGGTTATTAACTAGCAAATTATATAAATATTTTGAATGTAAACATTAGGTGAGCAGGTTACATTGTAACCCTATGTCTTAACAACATGCTACATGACGAGATTTGCAGTGATTTATAAGCAATTTGGCAGTTTGGACTAGAGGAAACACAACAGAAATTTAAATACAGCCATTCAGAAGCACAGAATATGCACTCACTCCTGAAATGGTAAGGTTTATAATCTAATTATTATATATTAAACTTCTTTAACATTATTAAATGTAGATGCTGAATCACTGATATGTGTTGGTTTAAAGTTCTGAAGTTCAATTTCAAACATTTAATTTATTTTCAAGATCTGAGGTGAACTATCTGCTGCTGCTTTCAGAATAGGGCAATAAATTTAACGTAAAATGGCACTCACATTATTAGCATTTAACACTGAAAAAAGCACATGAGGTGTACCTGAGGTCATCATTGTTCGTTTTCTTTTGTTCAGCTACAAGACATAGGTTTTTAATATATCAATTCGAGGTGTTGGTTAGAACAAAAACTCCTTTTAATATGGAAAATATTCCTACCTCCACGATTTAAATCAGCCTTTAGGCTCGATCGTTAGTTGGCCCTCAATCTGGCAACCTAAACTTGCGTTTGTTTTGATCCAGGAATGTAATACCTAGTTCAAACACTAGGTGATTCAACCACAGGACTTACATACAGCAACTTTAAAAATGTAGAGAAGAAACATTTAGATAATGTGATAAAGTACTTTGGTTGAGGCCTTGCTCTGGGAGGAAATCAAACATCATTTATTTGATGCATATTCATTGATATTGTTGAAGGGATAGTTCACCCAAAAATGCTAATTTCCTCACCATTTACTCGTGGTTCTTCCGTTAAAAATCTTGGAAACCAGCAGCCATCCATCCAAAGAAGAAACAAAACATACAATTTGGAACAAATATATTCCAAAACGAAAGACACTTAAACAGGTTTGGAACAAGTTAAGGGTGAGTAAATAATGCTAGAATTTTCATTTTTGGGTGGACTATCCCATTAACTTTACAAGTGGATCTACTCTATGCACATGAATAAACAGCAGATGGCACCCTCTTATTTATAAACAACAATGCAGAAGGCCATTTCATTCACTGCTATGGTAAAGTTACTTGGTTGTCTACAATTCTTGCTGAAAGTATTGCATATCAAAAGGCATGCGTGATCACGTGGCCTTCATTAAATTTGGATGGATATTGTGAGAACATAATGTCAGCTATCAGCACTGGGATTAAAACTGAGCTCACTGTCCCTTAGACCACCTGTCCATGTGTAAAGGGAAGCTATGTGTGCAGACTCTTTGGGTGACATGCTGCTGTGAAGTGTTCTCCATTTTCATTCTTAAAAATAAAGGTTCTTAAGTAGGACTCTTTTAGGGTATAGGGTTTCATAAAGGGTTCATAAAAGGTTCTTTGTAGTGGAAAGATTTAGACTATAAAGATTCTTCTAAGTAAAAAAGGTGGTACTTTATTTACCAAAAAAGATTTTAAAAGTTATTTTTAGTGCAGTGTAGGGAAGGTTCTGCATCACCTGCCCATGACCTCACATCACTAAAGACACAAGGTCAGAGACAGTGTTACACTAATGGAAAAAATACATAATATACCTTATACGTACAAAGGTGCTGTATGTAAGTGTGACTCTTCTAAACCATAAGAATACCATAATATATTTGCAGATATTTAAGAAACATGCTAAGTGAACATTCTTGTTTATCTGAAAAACAATGCTGAAGTCAGATATTCTGCTTTGAAAATGGTCGTCATGTGCCGGAACATGTTTTTTTTTTGTCCGCCCAATGCCAGTTTAGCAATTATATTTCAGCACCCTGGGTTGCCTTGTTGGGAAACAACATATTTCATTAATTTATCCATTCATTCATTCAGAAAGTCACTCAAAGTATGCATTCGTGACCGAAATGCGACCTCCAGTGGACAGTTGCAGACTCCGAAATGAGACGCAGTTTCAGAGTTCCACATAAGGTGGTTATTAATTATCAAATAATACAAATATTACAAACGTAAACATTAGGTGAGCAGGTTACATTGTAACCCTGTGTCATAACAACACTCTACAAGACGAGATTTGCAGTGATAAGCAATTGAGCTGTTTGCACCAGATGCAAGCACGACAGAGATTTAAATACAGCCATTCACTGTATTTATCATACTCCCATTTTTCCCGGGACTCTCCTGTATTTTAGAATCATCTCCCGCCACCCTCCCGGTTTGTTATTTCTCCCGGAAAACTCCCATAATTTTAATTACATTTAATTAATAGCTGCACTGGACAAAATATTTAGCACAGCCTTGTATGTTAAATTTTAACAAAAAAATCATTGTAAAACATTAATTAAATGTTATAGACAGCAAAAATGTAACTTTCTCAAACATCAACATTGTTACAACACCAATTTTTATTTGTTTAATTAAATTAATAAGCAGACTGATTGTATTTCTTGAAAAGTAATGCTTCAATTAATGATCCGCCAGAAAGAACCTTAATTCCAAGTGGAAAATGACTTTTTAGAATGAGAAGCTTCAGCCTGATCTCACGAGGAAACGTAAGCATTTAACGCTTCGTCAGTTTAGCTAATTCGTACAAATTCAGTTGTACGAAAATGTATGATTTTAAAAAGGAGGCGTGGCACCTAACCCCACCCCTAACCCCAACCGCCATTGGGTGATGAGCAAATCGTACTAATTTGTACGAATTAGATCGTACGAATTCATACGAATTAGCCACTAAATCAAAAAGTTACGAATTGCCGTGAGATTGCGTTGAAAGCTTCTATCTTCATTTGCTGCTTTTCTTTCTTTTTTACCCCAATTTGCAAATTTATGAGAATTTTGATAATTTACTTTTAGAATATAGGGTTTCTGTCATGGTAATGTATGAAAGAGAACTGTTAGACACATTGTTTGCTATATGGAATGCAAAAACTTTAAAGCTTAATATCTCAAAATCCATTAGAACGCAGACAGAACCTTATAATTCTAAGGCAACGACAAGGTCACAGTTTAAATAATATGGTTTAGTTTAATGAATTGATTTCTTAATTATTGAAATATACACTCAAAATATTTATTTTTCTGCTTTCTTTTGGGACAACCTAATTGTTTTATGTTCAATTCACTTATTTGTAAAAATTATTGTGTTAACTTAATCAATTTTGTGTTGTGACAAATTGTGTAAAACCCAGCATTTTTTGTCACTAAATCATTCATTAAGTCAATTTGTTCAGAGCAGCTGACTCATTAAAATGTGTTTGAGAATGAGAAAGATTCACTTTCTTTTGTGGAACACAACAAACTGTATAGTTACCAACATTTTTTGTGCTCCTTAACATAAAAAGTCACCTACTGGTAGGCTTAGAAGGCTGTTATTATTCATCCCCATGGTTAATCAGCTATAGATCACATATGGCTGCAGCTAGAAGTTAACGAGAATTATTTATATTATTTATTACATTTCCCATTAATTGTATTTTATTAATGCCAACCCTAAACCCAACCGTCACAGTAATGTAAAAACAGATCTGGATCTGAAGTCTTCTCTATTAGTATAGCTGATTTACCATGTGGATGGATGATAACAGCCTTCTGAGCCTACCAGTAGGCGTAGAAGGTTCCTACTGGCCCATATCTGTCAGCTAATAACCACTGATAATGCCCATTCAATCAAGTGATAACATTCGAAGCAGGTGGGTAACTACCCACCACATTCATTCTTCCAAAATCAAATTCTCTATATTAATAATAATAAACTTTATTTTATACCTTTATTCATTCATTCATTCATTTTCTTTTCGGCTCAGTCCCTTTATTAATCTGGGGTCGCCACAGCGAAATGAACCGCCAACTTATCCAGCACATGTTTTACACATTGCATAAACTAAATTGGCCGTAGTTTATAAGTGTGACTGAGTGTGTATGGGTGTTTCCCAGTTCTGGGTTGCAGCTGGAATGGCATCCACCATGTAAAACATATGCTGGATAATTTGGTGGTTCATTCCGCTGTGGAATGAATAATTTAAAAAAAAATGCTTTGTATTGTGCCATTTACAATACGCCTCAGAAATCTGTTCTAAAGATCCAAAAGAAAGAAGTACATCATAGCAAACAATATTGTGCACAGCAGATGAAATGGAATTCCTAGGCTGGCATGGAGGCGGCATGCCTGGCACAACGTGGCCTCATCCTGTCATCGCAGTGACATCTATTAGCATATGACTCTCTTTCATTCAAGCCTCCTGCTTCTGCTTTAGCTTGTCAGCAATGCCAGGCATCTTCATTAGAGAGGCCCACTGCTCTGTCTGCTGATTACCAGCTGACCTCCAGTCCCATCTCTGTCCCTGCTCTCCAATGATCTGCCGCCAGAATGCAAGTTATGGCTCTGCTCCTTCCATAGGGATGACCTGGCATCTCACACCAGGGAAATAGTCACACACAGTAAGAGACACAAGTACATAAAATTCTATTTTCTTAAATTTTCCTTTAAAGGGCACCTATTATGCCCCTTTTACAAGATGTAAAATAGGTCTTTGATGTCCCGAAAGTGTGTATGTGAAGTTCTCCACAAATAATGTTTCATATCTCCTTATTTGGGCTTTAATCCAAATTAAGCCATTTTGGACTTTGAATTGGGACTCTTAGCCCTTGTTTTTAATAAGAGGGTGGAACTACAAATACTACTACTACTACTGTATGTCTGCATAATCCAACTGAAATGTAATATTGAGAAGGGAGCGGGGCTTTTTTTGCACCCTCTTTTATTTGTAGAAAACTAACTATAAGAGGGGTGTGGTTAATAATATTGGGGCTGAAGCCATCAAACTAACATGACAAAGAATGACTGCCACTCCAAAGAAATGGTCAGACTTTGATTGAAATTGACCAAAACGAATATGGCATGTGTGCTAGCAAATTGTGATTTTAGATTTTTCATGTATACTTTAAAGGGGTGGTCCAGCGTGTATTTTTAAGGCTTTGTTGTGTTTGTAAGATGCAAAGCAATGTGTGCTCATACTTCATTTGTAAAAAAAAAATTGCTTCATTTTTTTCATATAACTTACTTTCATTATATACTGCTACTCAGCTAACATGAAAACGACTGTCATATTTCCTAGTTTCTCCAAAAGGGCCGCTCTCAAAAGGCACTAATTGGTCATTTAACATAATGTGCTGTGATTCGTAGATCCACTCCACATTACCAGGAAAAGTGTCACGTCTCTAATAGCACGCGCTTCTCTGTTGTGTAAATACTGTCACTCAGAGTAGCTGTTAGCCATATTAGTTTGAGCCTGAATCAGACAGAAAATGAAGGGGACACAGCAGAACCTCACGCCTGCTCTCTAGTATAAATGCCTTTCACATATATCCGGAATAAGCATGTGTAAGTAATATGAAGCGTTTACATATCTTTTGCCAGTTTGTTATTTGAGATGTACAATGCAGGGAAAGCGGCCGCATAGAGAGACACTGCAGCGCTAGTGAAGATTGTTGCTGTTTACAAGGGTTTGACGGATAAATATGAATTTGTAGCTAAATTGCTAATGGTGCCAAACAGCATTTACTGTTGTTTACATCTTTGTTTATGTCCTTGCTACAACACGCTAGAAACTAGAATAGATCAGTTTTAACAAATATAAATACTTACAGTTTGTGGCTCACAATTTACAGCTTCATCTATTATGGTTGAAGCTGCTCCTTCTTTGAGGAGTTTTAGCCGTATCCAGCTCTGAACTGGGAGATATTCTGGAAGCTGTCCTTTGTCAAATGCTAGCTTTATCATTTTTATAATTCTCTGGAACATAATTAAAATTAAACTGTAAGCACTTCTCTCTTTGTGTCGTGTCCTTTGGAAGCACAAATACAGAAACAGAATAAGCTCTGTGGAAATATAGCAGCATTTGGACTGCATTTTAGCTTTCTCTGCTACATTACAGCGCCTCTGGCCATGCTCCTTCACTGCGCGGGGTGTATTTAAAGTGAAAGTTTGTCAATTTTATTTTTTTTGTGTAATGGAGCTCTGTGAAATTAAGTGTCAAGCACAATCAAGACTGCTAACTGTCAACCAACGACAACTTTTTAAAACTATAGAATAAGGACAACCACGATAACAATAATGTTTAAATGCATTAGTATTCATCAACAGAAATTTATCTAGTCTATTTCAGATTCTGAAAGTTGAAAAGATGAACCAGTTGAGTGTAATTGTCAGTTTTAATCCTCAATAATTCCTTATTGATTACAAATGTATTTTAGATTTTGTGGCTTTAGCAATGACCATATACAATGTAATTACCACATTTTATTGTATTTATTTATTTAATTTGTTTTGAAGATAAATGAAGATCTCAGGGGATTGGAAAGACATAAGAATGAGTAATGAAAAAAAAGAATTAAACATTTTTGGTGAACTAGACCTAAAAAAGTGCTAACTTTTGTCCAGTTCTCACCTGTAAATATCCTGTTATCCTTATAGCACTCTATAGGATTGTTAGCCTTAGCAAGCCAAGAGAAAATCCCACCTCTTGTCTGACAACAGGCAGTATTCAAACAAGTCTATATTCAACAGTATTATTGTTGGAAACATTTACTATGATGGGAAAGTATTTACATTCACCCTCGTAACATAGCAAACTGCTGATGAAAACTCAGCTCCTGCTGGTGGACATGGCTTGTGTGCATGTTGTTGTTGTTGTTGTTGTTGTTGTAGTTGCGTGTTGGAGGATGGTGTGAGAGAAGAGGAGAAGAGAAGTGGAGCAGCTGTGAAGGGTGAAAGTAGAGCTCGCAGCTGTGAGCAACTGTTCTGCTCTTTATTTTTATACATTGACTCTGAGTCCAGCCGCTCTGTTACAGCTGAGACTGATCTCCCGGGAGCAAGGACAACACAAAGGCATCCCAAATCAGTCTGTGCTCTGTATTCCCGTGGTCATTCAAGAATTACAGGCAGTGTTATTATTGGAAGTAAAAACTAAAACATGGTTGTTAACTAAAGTAAAATGTAGATAAATTTTAGCTTTTAATATTTGGTTTGCTAAATGGAAAACCTTGACAAACCAAATCCGCTTAGCATGAGAAACTATTTAAAGGGATAGTTCACCCAAAAATGAAGATTTACTCACTATTTACTCTCCCTCAAGTTCTTCCAAACCTTTTCGAGTTTCTGTTTAACACAAAAGAAGATATTTTAAAGAATGTTGGAAACAGTAACCAGTCACTTCCATAGTATAAAAAAGAAATACCATGGAAGTCAAGTGCAGCACAAAAGTTCAGTTTTTGTTCATTTATTTTCTTTTTAGTTTTAGTACTTTATTTTAAGCTAACATAAATGTCTCAGTATGAAATAAAATTTGTGAATGTATATGTAAATGTTGATTGAATTAATTATTCCTATTGCTTAATGACAAGTGAAAGCTGAGTAAATGATGACAAATTGATCAGTTTTGGGTGAACTAATCCTTAATTAATATTTACAAAAATCTTTAGAATTTTTTAGTTTGTTGTCAAGGGATTTTTCATTAATTTGAGCCTAAAATAAAGTATTAAAACTAAACTGAAAATTAATGAAATTTTAAAGTAGAATAAAGAAAATACTGAGAATAAAATAAACAGTACACTGTAAAAAAAAATATCTTGAGGCTTGTAATGTTCATTTAAAAAATTTATGTGATCATTAAAAGTAATGGCATATTTTCTTAAAAATATTCTGGATTTATTATAAAATATTGAGAACATTTTGCTAAAAAAAATTAAGAGATAAATTTCATTTTTTAAGCAAACCAGTGCAATTATTAGGCTTAATTTGGGAAACCAATTAAGCTAATAAAATTGAGGAAAGATGGCTTCATGTTTATTTTAAGAACATTAACTCAATGATGCAGATTTGATTGAGATGTTTGCATTTGAATCTCAACAATGGCAGTGATCAGACAATATTTTGAAGGAGCCAATCAACAATAGGCATGTTAAGAGGTAAGCATAAACAGCTTATAATTTTTTATTATAAAATTTTATTATATATTACTGTCATCATGGCAAAGATTAAATAAATCAGTTATTAGAAATGAGTTATTAAAACTATTATTATTAGAAATGTGTACAACTCAAAAATAAACAGTGGGGCTAATAATTCAGGAGGGCTAATAATTCTGACTTCAACTGTACATGTGTGTATAAATATGTGCATTGTTCAATAAACTATTGATGGTGGGTGGTGAATTAACACAATTCCAAGACATGCTTCATTTTATGTAATTGCTTTAGCTTTCATAAACAGTCAAATGGAGACAGGAAATGAATAAGGAAAGGACAAAGGTTGAAGTCAAACCTGCTTCTCCTGATCCAGCAGCTCATATTTTGTGAGCATCAGCATTACTTTTTGTGGCCCGGTTGTGATTTTAATTTTGTAGCCTACTGTAACAGCTTTTCTTTTTCCCAACGCCCTGCAACTTCACACGCCTCACTCCAGCTATCAAAAAGAGGATAATCAAAAAGCAAATATTGATGTCTGCAAAGGAATGCATTCCTGTTTCTACAAATCAGCTTTGCAAATAAACGTCTCTGGGTCAGTTACAGGGATCCATCAAGGAGAGTAAATACATGGATGTACTTGTGTTTTTGCGGCTGCAGAGATCAGATTAAAGCTGTTTTCCTTTATATCTGGTTCAAGCAAAGTTTGAGACAAACAGCCTCTGTAACGGGTTCTTTCGGAGGGGATGTAAACGTCCATTCGGTTTCTAAACCTGTTCACTTTGACTCGAAGCATGGAAAGCCAGAGCAGAGTTTTCCAGAGACGCTGGAGAGTGTTGGCATTTAAGGCCACAGCCGAGCCTGTGCCAACTAAAAGTCAAGAACTCTCAAATGAATTCATACCACAGGCAGTACAATTCCCAGACTCTAAAGGGAAGGATTATTAATAGAGCTAGTACTATTAGAATAGGTATTAAATGAAGAGATCATCCCCTCAAAATTATTCTTTAACTTTACTTAAAATAATAACCAAAAACATTATTTTTTTACTATTTATTATTTGTACATTCATGTTGGGGCGACGCAGTGGCGCAGTAGTTAGTGCTGTCGCTACACAGCAAGAAGGTCGCTGGTTCAAGCCTTGGCTAAGTCAGTTGGCATTTCTGTGTGGAGTTTGCATGTTCTCCCTGTGTTCGCGTGGGTTTCCTCTGGGTGCTCCGGTTTCCCCCACAGTCCAAAAACATGCGCTATTGGTGTATTGGGTAGGATAAATTGTCCGTAGTGTATGAATGTGAATGAGTGTGCATGGATGTTTCCCAGAAGGGCATCCGCTGTAAAACATGTGCTGGATAAGTTGGCAGTTCATTCCTCTGTGGTGACCCTGGATTAATAAAGGGACTAAGCCTAAAAGAAAATGAATGAATGAATGAACATTCATGTTGTTTTATAGGACAATTACCAGCTGCAATATTATAAAAGACAAACTGGTCTTTCAAACCTAAAAACAGAAAGGAAAAAACACTTTAGTAACCCAAAAGTAATATAGCGCAAGTAATAGTAATATTACTTTTATGTTTTTTGGGTATATTGGGTACAATATACCCAAAAGTAATATATTACTATAAGTAGCGCAATTACTATAATTACTATACTATAAGTAGCGCAATTAGTTACTTTTTTGGGGGAGTAACTCAATATTGTAGCACACTACTTTCAAAAGTAACTTTCCCCAACACTGCTAATAAATATGATCTTTCCAACATGGCTTGAATGCACTATGAGGCCATTAAAACAGCAACAACAACAACAAATCTTCACTGATTGGTCAGCTTTCTGGTCTGTTTATATATATATATATATA
>CAIGQZ010032318.1:14880400-14895622 GCA_903798205.1 Danio tinwini
ATATATTTTTTTGCATTTTGTGCTGAACTGCAAATTTGCAAATGTGCAATATGAAAACATAACTAAGTCATGAAAATAACGGTAGTACTACAAACAAGTATTTCAGTGTGTTTGCTCTTGGACATGTTTACATGTAAAATATCTTATTTTGTGAAATGGAAATCAAAAGGGCAGTTAAGTATATGTTTAACGACTACTTTAATTTTATTATTGTGATTATGTCAGTCCTCAAGAGGAAACTCAAAAGGTTTGCAGGAGGCCTCTTATTGTCCAAGCCTGAAAGGATATGTCCAATTCTGGCCTAGCCAGCAAGCAATTCTTCGCTCTGAATGGTATATGACCCTGTGGGTGACTTAATCCTATTTTTGACCACATACGCTCGCATATGGTGGCTTGTCACATAATACTGCAGGGTCATGTCTTACTCTCAGTGGTCTGGCGTTGAGAGACTGTGTTTGTATGTCTGGTAATGTGTTGTCAAAGACAGGATTAAAACACTGTGTAGGCTGTCTGCCAATTAAAGATCCTGTTTCCTCTGCGCCTTCATACAAAACAATGCCAGAGAGAGCTTTGGTCAGGGTCTTGTGACTTCTGCCTTTCTGCTTTGTTGTCATTGAACAAAACACTTTTGTGACGTGTACAATTGCAGTAGAATTAAAACATTTTGTAACAATCAAGCAAACCTTCCAGCCACAATGCTATGATATGCTCAAAGTGCTTGCTGGAGTATATAAAAGCAGTGTTGGGGAAGCTACTTTGATACTGTAACTTGATACGCAACAAGCTTCTCATTAGGAAAAGTAGCTATAGTACTGTCAAAATATGTAGCTAGCTACACTACAAGTTGATTCCTAAAAGTAACTTTACAGCAAACATGCTGGTGCAGGACCCATTTCTGCTTGCTATAGCAGGTCACACCAAATCTAATGACCTGTTTTCACTGAGTGGTACGATACGGTACGGTATGCTTTTATGGCCTTTTCCACTGTCAAAAGGTACCAAAAAGCGAACCATACCATGCCACTTTTTGGGTACCCTTTTGAAAGGGTACCTAGCACAATAAAAGTGTACCAAAAGGCAGAGCTATAGTTGTGCAGCTAAACGCTATTGGTTTACAGAGACACATCACTAATGCGTAAACAAGCCAGCAGAATGAAAACAAAGTGCAATTTTTAAAGGGCACCTAGGTTACCCCTTTTTCCAGATTCAATACTTTTGTGTCTTTTGTGTGAGTATGTGTCTGTAAAGTTTCAGCTCAAAACACCCATCAGATTATTTATTATAGCTTTCAGTAGATGGTGTTTTATAGCTCTCAATAGATTTTTGCTGTTTTTGTGTACTGCGCCTTTAAGGCTAGTCCTCCCCGCCCACAGTTTCCACATGCCTGCCGCGCGTGCCTCAATCTCTGCTCTTGGCTGCCTCAGACAACTGACACAGACATAAAGGAAGCAGATCTCACATAACGTTTGTGTCAAAAACTACAGTAAGAGCTTTATCAATGATTATTTGGTGCATTTGTTGTGTGGAGCTGCAGAATGAGTCACACACGATGTTGTTACAAAGTTCAAGCACACACACAGACACACACACACAGCGCAGACACACACGCACACACATACAGCGCGCGCGTTTAGCTTTGCACTGTCTTTGCACGCAAATGTGACAGGATACAGGTTAATATCCACTGCTGTATGGATATCTGTTACGTTAATGTACAAAATAAACCTAATTTAACGTCCACAAACTGGAATTAAAGCGTCTTTTATTATTGTTCTGACACGCGGCAAGTAAATCTGAAGTAAATGGCTATAATTCATTACGCACATGCACTGTTTTAAAACATTTTAAACTTGTCAAAATGATGATGGATGATCCTAAACTGAACAGACCTTTTATTTAGGGTTGATTTGCGCACGTCCTGTCTTGTGAATATAATTACAAACGTTACTACGGAGACATGTTAATACGCAGCTGTCAATCAATATTGGTGGGCGGGGGGACCACACTCCTACGTCAAGTTGCGGTTGGTCTCATGCGGCTCCAATTGGTCCACTGTTCTTATGTTGTTAAATTGAAAAAAAAAAGGACTGGGTGTGTTTATATCACCCCAATATGACAGTATATACACCAGTGGTGGGCAAACTTTTTAGACCTGAGGGCCACATCAAGTTTTCAAACCAAGTGAAGGGCCACATGTCAAATCCTTCAAAAAATAACTTTTATTTATAGTGGCAGTATGCATGGAACATGTAATATCGGACAGAATCATGTCACATTAACACAAAACAGATTTCTTTAATAGTTATTGTAGACTTTATCAGCCTGCTATAACGACAGACTGTGTGTTGAAGCGGGGAAAACAACTTACACCTTTCGTTGAAAAAAGCTCTTTGTCATTTTTTTGCTGCCGCCATCCTCACCAGTGTGTCTCACACACCTCATTCTTGCACAGGAAATTCACCTGTTTTGGCGCTGCTTTTCTGAACGCAGCTACAGCCTCTCACATGACAGCAGGGAAAGGCACAGCCTTTCTAGGTTAACATGTCTAGGTCAATATTGACAGCGCAATTTTTTTAAGGGCATTAAATTATTGGTGGGGAAATTTCAATTGTTGGTCCCCCTCTGCGTCCCCTTTGTCCATGCTAAATCTACGCACCTGATTTTTAGCAAGACGCTCCTCATGCAGCCGTTCGCGATTTCCTGTTTTTGTTATTGTGGGCGTTCCGCATAGTTCGGTTGCGCAATTCTGATTGGGCAGTACGAAAATGTGCTCACTTGATTGGCTAGTAAGGCTGTCACACACAGTCAACCGTCACACACAGACTCATGCATTTGCTCTGAGCGGGGGAAGTTAAATAATATATATGCCATATCGCATCCTCTTGCGATTGCGATTCGATTTCGATTAATTGCACAGCCCTATCCGAGAGTGTGTTCTAATTCTACTGGTTGCACTAACTGTACCACGTTCAGTTGTATTGCATTATTAATTTACTAATTCTGAAACCAAACCGTTACTCAGAAGCAGCATTTTAAAAACTCCCTCGCGGGCCGGATGAAAGTGGAAACCTCTGATATACACTATACCTACACATATGTCTGTCCAAACAGCTTGAAAAGTAGATTTTTCACCATAGGTGCCCTTTAAATACACAGCCAAGACATTACATTGTAATAATATATACATATGATAACAAGCCATAGTCGACCCAAGCTCAAACAAACCATGCTGTGGTCTTAATGAACAGCCACAAAGCCAAGAAGAACAAAATCTGCCTTTCCTCGAGCGAGAATGACGTCGACTAAAACTTTCTGTTGTACACCACACTATTAAGTACCCTTTTGGCAGCGGAAATGCAAGCCTGATAAAGGTGACCCATGCCTTTATTATATATACGTATAAAACTTATAAACAGATATTTTAATCCCAAAACATCAGGAATTTTTTTTAAAAGACTCTTGTTGTCTTTATATCTTTCAGTGGACACACTATACCTACACACTGTTCTGTCCAAACAGTGTACAAAAGTAGATTTTTTATCATAGGTGCCCCTTAAGTCATATGAAAATGTAATGTTTTAAAAGGAGGTGTCCAAACCCCACCCCTATCCCTCATTGGGGGAAGAGCAAATTGACTCACTCACTCACTTGCTGACTGAGTCCCTGATTTATCACGGGACGCCACAGCAGAAAAAAACCCATTTATAAGATGGTATTACTCTGCCAAAAACTTGACTTTTTTTTTGTCCAGCTGCAACCCAACCCCAAGTGCTGGGAAACACCCTTACACTTTCTCATTCACACTCATTTACTATCCAATTAACCTATTGCATGTCTTTGGACTGTGGGAGAAACTGGAGGAAACCCATGCAAACAAAGGGAGAACATACAAACGCCACACAGTCACTCAAGCCACTGAACCACAAAACAGTAACCCCCCCCCCCCGAAATCATACTAAAATGTACAAAAAAGTTATCTTTACGATTTGCTAAATAACAAGAACAACTTTGTGGGATGTTTATAATTATAATATAATTGCTAACCTAAATGTAGCTATTTATGAGAATTTAGAACTACTGCTACACCAGCCGATTCCAATGTTATCACTTGATTGAATGGGTATTATCAGTGGTTATTAGTTGATATGGGCCAGTAGGGACCTTCTGCGCATACTGGTGGATTCAGAAGACTGTTATCATCCATTCACATGGTTAATCAGATATAGATCACATATGGCTGTGGCTGGAAGTTAAAAATAATTATTTATATTATTTATTAAATTTCCCATTAATTGTATTTTATTAATGTCTACCCCAACCCTAAACCCAACCATCACAGTAATGTAAAAACAGATCTGGCTCTGCAGTTTTCTCTAGTAGCATAGCTGATTTGTGGAAGGTAGAAGGCCCCTACTGACCCATATCTAGCAGCTGATAACCACTGATAACGCCCATTCAATAGATTGATAACTTTCGAACCGGATGGTTACACAGTACTTTCCTGTGAACTGATGTAAAGTCAGGAAAACTGCAGAGAACATTAAACTGGTTTAGTGTCAGTCTCTGGCTGTGATGATAGCTTCCTGTGGAGTGCCTGTGATGGACGTATTGCATTCCCTCTTAAATTAGTTTTGTTTTTTTGCATAGCAGCTGTTCAGTAATGTGGTAAGTGGAGAACAAATCAAAGAAGGATCTCAATTTTAGGGACAACTGTATCTTGGCACTTGGCTTTTGGATGATAGTGGTGCCAGTAAGGCAACACCAGTTGTACTACTGTTATTGAGATTTTTGTTACTTCATATCTCATCTCACATTAAATATTATGAGGTGTTTGGCTGGTAAAGAATTTCTCAAATTTGGAGCAGTTCCAGAAAATAAAGTCCTGGGTTTTGATAATGTGTCAGCAGATGAGACAAGTGTTTTGCACACTGATTTCAAGAAGGGCAATCCAACACTGCCAACTATGAGTCTGGGGACACTTGCTTCAACTGTATCTTAAACATACTGCATCCTACACTACAAAAAATATATATATTTTAACTTGTTCAAACTACTTGAGCTTAAACAACACAATTCATGAGATTTCATTAGGGCAACTTAATTTTCTTATGTTCAATCCACATAAATTAGTTAAAAGTGTCAAGTTAACTTAATCGATTTGTGTTGGGACAACATGAATAATTATGTGGAACCCTGCATTTTTTATAGTGTACACTCTTAAGGCCCGTTTCCACTGAGTGGTACGGTACGGGTCGGTACGCTTTTATGGCCGTTTCCACTGTCAAAAGCGTACCGAACCGATCCGTACCGTACCACTTTTTCGGTACCCTTTCGAAAGGGTACCAAAGACGAGAAAGGGTACCCAAAGGTGGAGCTACACGCGCAGCTGAACGCTGATTGGTTTACAGAGATACGTCACGATCTCGTGGAGCTAGCCAGAATCAAAACAATGGAGCCGCCATGTTTTTAAATACACAGCCGAGACAACTATATGCATATAATAACGATACATGGATGACCCGGGCTCAAAACAAACCTTGTCGTTGTCTTGATGAACAACCACAAAGCCAAGAATCTGCCGTGTCCTGTTGCTGTTTTATGAGGCCGTCTAAAAGTGCGAGCGGTTTTTTGCTTTCTCCAGGGAGCCCGCGTTGCGTCTAGATTTGATATAACGAACTTCTTGAGCTGATAACAATAACGTGCGTGTGTGATTAATGAAGCGTCTTCGACATCTGATCCATTCAGAAAGAAAAGGACAAACGCGAGAGTGAAGCGCAGAAAAAAAGGAGAAGCCCGACAGGATTACAAGGATTCCCGACAGGAGCAAATAGTTTCAGCAACCTGAATCATGAACAAACTGCCATGTTTATCATCGCCTTTTGGACTTATGAACTAGGAATGATGGAATTACTCTCTAACAGAGGCTACATGTGCTGGTGATTTTAAATGTACATTTATTTATTTATTTTATATAATTGCAGACGTTACAGTAGGCTGTAACACTGTCATTGATCTGCAGTTATAATCAAATCATGTTCATAGAAATGTTAGTAATAAACATTTGTAAACAAGTATTAATGTTTAAAGCATCTGTTTTGTTAGAAGAGCTTCTCATATAATGTGAACTACCTGTACAGCTTTACTGTAGACATTTATTTGAGCGAGAATGATGTCGACTGAAACTCTCTGTAGTACACCACGCCCACCAAAAGGGTACCCTTTGTAATGGAAACGCAAGCTTGATAAAGGTGACCCGTACCGACCCGAACCGTACCGTACTGTACCACTCAGTGGAAACGAGCCATTAGAAATAAAGGTACGAAAGCTGTCACCGGGGTGGTAAGTTTTTAAAAGCTACACATTGGTAAATAAAGGGTCTCTTATAATACCTCAAGGGTACATATTAGTACCTATAAAGTACAAAAGTGTATCTCTTAAAACGTTAAGGTACAAATATAAGCTTTTTGAGGTACCAATATGGACCCTTTAAGTACAAATGTGTATGTTGCACCCCAGTGACAGCTCTTGTACCTTTATTTCTGAGAGTGTATGATGTGACTAAAATATAACAATGAAAATCAAACCCATTCAACCTTGATGTTTGACAAAGCTATTTCAAGTAACTTTAACCCTTGTGTGCTGTTGTGGATGTTTTCATCTACTCTGGGATGATTTTGAAAATTTTATTTGGCCACAACTCTCTGTGTTTCAGCAAAATGGAATAATTTTAAATGGCAAATATTATTTCAACACATATTTTGGGAAAATGCTAAGGAAAAACTTTTTAAATGCTTTAAGACTCAATACACTGCGCAAATTTACTAAACATTTTTATAGTCATTGCTGTTTTGTTCTATTGACTTCCATTTAAAAAAATTTTGTGGATAGTGTATGTGTGTGAGAGAGACAAACAGCAGGAGAGAATTGTGTGCACTTACCTTGATGCATCTGAGAAAATCAAAATAAACAGAACATTTTTCAGAACTCACTCGCTCTCAGAACATACACACACTATAGTTCGCTGTTTACTCCATAGAAAAACCAGAAACTTTTTTTGCACAGGCCTAATGCCAAATGTTATCACTTGATTGAATGGGCATTATCAGTGGTTAGCAGCTGATAGATATGAGCAAGTTGGGGCCTTCTGCGCCTACTGGTACACTCTCAGAAATAAAGGTACAGAAGCTGTCACTGTGGTGGTACCTTTTCAAAAGGTACAAATTTGTACCTACAAGGTCCATATTAAAATATTAGTACCTAAAAAGTACAAAATGTTCCTCTTAAAATGTGTAGGTACTAATATATACTTTTGAGGTACCAATATGGACCCTTTAAGTACAAAATTGGACCTTTTGAAAAGGTACCACCCCAGTGACAGCTTGTGTACCTTTATTTCTGAGAGTGTAGGCTCAGAAGGCTTTTATCATCCATCCACATGGCTAATAAGTTAACGAAAATTATTTTAAACTGTTTATTAAATTTCCCATTAGTTGTATTTTATTAATGTCTACCCCAACCCTAAACCCAAGACGAAGGCAAGTGGGGGAGAAGGTGAGGTGACTTTGATTCCAGCTGATGAGTGACTTGGAATAGGTGAGTCTATATAGTGAGTGGTGATTGATGGTGCAGGTGTATGTAATTAATAATCGGGTGATTGTGAATCAGTGGTAATTGGAGCAGCAGGAACGAGCCGAGGATGTGACAGTGGATGAATGATAACAGCCTTCTGAGACTACCAGTAGACCGCTATTGGCCCATATCTATCAGCTGATAACCACTGATGACGCCTATTTAATTGAGTGATAACATTCGAATCGGGTGCTGTCTAAAGGGTCAATGGTGCCAACTGATGATGAACAGTAAACATGACCAATTTGACCTCTTCCCAACAGGGAAATCCACCAACAAGCAAACATGTATGATTATATGGTGTAGTGGCATGGCAAAAAAAAGTGTCATTATAAGTCAATGAGGCAAAAACAGCCAGGAACATAACAAAAGGGTAGTAAATTTAAACAATACACAAGGGTTAAATAAAACAGTAATTTATCACTTGTTTACACTTTCCAGCCACTTTTTTTGGTACACCTGTTCATCTGTTTGTTAACGCAAATTTCTACTCAGCCAATCACAGCAACTCATGGTCAAGACGATCTGCTGCAGTTCAAATCGAGCATCAGAATAGGGAAGAAAGATGATTACGCAGAACCATCACTAGGGTTTACAGAGAATGGTCAGAAAAATAAAAAAATATCCAGTGAGTGGCAGTTCTGTGGGCACAAATACCTTGTTGATTCCTGAGGTCAGAGGAGAATGGCCTGATTGGTTCCAGCTGATAGAAAAGCAACAGTAACTCAAATATTTCTGCTGCAACACTCTGATGGTAGGGTCAGAATTTGAAGTCAACAACATGAAAACTTGGATCCATCCTGCCTTGTATCAACAGTTCATGCTGGTGGTGGTGGTGTAATGGTGTGGGGAATATTTTCTTGGCACATTTTGGGCCCACTAGTACCAGTTGAGTATCCTGTTAACGCCACAGCCTACCTGATATTGTTGCTGTCCATGTCCATCCCTTTATGACCACAGTGTACTCATCTTCTGATGGCTACTTCCAGCAGGATAACGTGTCATGCCATAAAGCGTTAATCATCTCAGACTGGTTTCTTGAACGTGACACTTCACTGTACTCAAATGGCCTTCACAGTCACCAGATCTCAATCCAATAGAGTTCCTTTGGGATGTGGTAAAACGAGAGATTCGCATCATTGATGTGCAGCTGACAAATCTGCAGCAACTGCGTGATGCTATCATGTCAATATGGACCAAAATCTCTGAGGACTATTTACAGTAGCTTGTTGAATCTATGCCACAAACAATTAAGGCAATTCTGAAGGCAAAAGGGGGTCCAACCCAGTACTAGTAAGGTGTACCTAATAAAGTATATATCTAATAAAGTGCATATCTTTATTATCCTCATTACCTACTTTATTTTTTTATTATATAAGTAAAAATACTTAACACTATATATGTGGCACTAATCCAACTTCGAAGTTAAATATGTGAAACTATAATTGTGAAAAGAAACACAATTTCATAGTTTTTAATGGAATGATTTTATGGAATGAGAAATGACTCATTTCAGTATTAAGTTATTGGCCATTACTATTAACTCTTTACAGTTCATTTTAATAGAGTTGTGCAAGTGTGTTCTGTAGTTTTAACCTTGCCAAAACCTGGAAAAACCAAAGACTTACACTGTAGCAGGTCCAATAAACATTAGTTATTATCAGTGCTAAAACTAACAACAGTTTGACTTTTATAAATATTTAGTTTCTTCTAGTATCACCTCCTTCCTTAGGGAGTACTGCACCTCCAGACAGGGTGACGTGAAACATCTGATTGCATGTAGAAATCTGGTGAACCATTTCTTAGATGCATTATTTCTATGGTGTTCTCCCACAGCACAAGTCCCAGAGCTCAGCCAGCTGGCCAGAGAGATTCCTGAGAATACCCATGAGTCCACTGGAATGTGCCGTTGAGGTTGAGTTGTGTCTGTTCTGGCTTAGTCAGCACACTGCCATTCCATCAGAACTCTGTGTATATCTTTAATAATCTTGTATATCCCTTTTTAAGCACTTGATTCTTCCAGCCAAAATAAAACAATCAAGTTCGTTTTGTACATATATTGGGTTTCAGTTTGTAAGATGACTGCAGAACAGTCCTTACCCTGTAAAATGGATCAGCAAAGCTGGCTGAAGACCCAGACACAAGTACAATGAGTTTTGAATGCCTCATCTTGAGGATTTTCAGCCAAACAATTAAACTCCCATTTTTTACTTATACACTAGGACTACAATCACGTTTATTTTCTCAAGTATAATCTGCTATAGACGTAAAAGGTTTTAATTTTGACTTGCTCAACAAGGATTTGAACTTGCACAATGCAATCAACAGAGCCACCACTAGATAACACGCCACACTTCTTGCACTTTTCATTTGTTGTCCAACCCCATTAAAACCAATATGGCATGATTGTTTTCTATTTTTATTTTATTTTTTCAATGAAGTAAAATTAAAAAGCATCCATGTTGGCCTCTAGTTACAGGTTCTCAGCAAGACCAAGAGTGGGTAAGTTAGAATAGCCCCCAATGTCTCAGAATTTACTGCTTACAATTTTCACCCAGTAAGTAATCAATATAAATTTTACATTTTTTTTTTTATTTTACATTTGTTTTATTTAACAGGGACAATGCTCATTAATCAGTAGCAAAACTGTAAATAAGCCAGAGTTAGCCACAAGCGCTGATTTTCATCTGTTGCCCCCTGTCAGATTTTAAAAAAGGCAACCTAAAATCAAACACATACAATAACAGTAAAGTTACATGCATCAAAGAGCCAAAACAAAAAATAAGAATTGTATAACAAGTTAGGGAAAAGAATTACACATGATAACAAACTTGATTTGCTTTTAACCATTTCTTTAACTTGTATTTAAATGTTAAATGATTTGTAATACCCCTTAAATCAATAGGAAGTGTGTTCCAGAAATGACTGGCTCTCGCTGAGAAGACTGACTGTGCAAAAGTTGTACATGTAAACTGCACAGCACAGTCTCCTCAAGAAACAGATTGTGTTGCTTTACCATTATTATTCTTATGTGTCACAAAATCACATAAAGGAGATGGAGCTCATCCATTTAAAATTAAAAAAAATCATACAAGCATCAGCCAAATATTTTATATTATCGAAATTCAATAAATATTGTTTTTGTATTATATTACATTGATACCTAATAGTCTTCTGATCAAATACTTTGTGTCTGTTTATAAAGTGATTCAACTGATTTTAAACCTGTTTTACTGGTGTGTGACCAACTAGTAAGACAATATGTAATATGAGGAAAAAAAATCATAGAGTGCATACATTTTTTGCTGCTTCTTTAGTCAAGTTATGTCATATATGGCTGAAGTTGGCCAGATTCAATTGAACAATTTTAATAACCTTCTTAGCATGCTTTTGGAATGTCAATTGTGAATCTAAAATTAGACCTAAATATTTGAAATCAGAGACAACCTTGAGCTTTTCTCCTTTAACAAATCTATCAGGATGAACTCGGTTATAGAAAGCAGCTCGGTTGCCCCAAGCATTCATTTGTTATCCTGGACCACAGTGAGGTGAAGATGGAGAGGAAAGTGATTCCCTCAGTTCGTTTGAGTAATGGGAAATCGACAACTCAATTAATTGAATTGACCAAATGTGGTCTCTTCATTCAATTAACTTAAATGTTTAAGTACAGATAACTTAAAATGGCTAATAGACAAAATTTCCAAAATTTTCAGCTTTTATATTCTTTACTTACTCCGAGAGTTGTTTGTATCGAAGTTGATATTTAGCTACATCATGTTGGTGTTTCGCAACATCTAATTTTTACGAAGTGGGTCAATAACCCAACGCTCAACCCCCAACCTGGAGTACCAGGACATCCACACATATTCTACGGACAATTTAGCTTACCAAAATTCACCTATAGAGCATGTCTTTGGACTTGTGGAGGAAACTGGAGCACCTGGAGGAAAGCCATGCCAGCACGGGGAGAACATGCAAACTCTACACAGAAATGCAAACTGACCAGCCGGGACTCGAACCAGCGACCTTTTAGCTGTGAGGCGACATCGCTACCCACTGCGCCACCGTGTCACCCCTAAGTGTATATCAATTAAGAAAAATGTATATAAGCATTTAAATATCTACGTACTATTTGAACTTTTCTCTTTCATCAGATGGGTTCAGGTGGTGCCTCTGTCCTGATGCGCTTCCGCAAAATTCAGCATCACAAGCAAAAATGACCACCTTGTGTCATATAACATCTATTGACCAATGGTGGCTGTCAAGGCAGAATTTCAAGCGCAACCAATCATTTTAAACAGAGACATGGTGAATCATTTAAAGAAATAAAATGTTAAGTTCAGAGAACTCAATATATTATTTAAACGTTTTGTGCTGCCGAATGAGTAAGTTAAACACACCTGTTTAAGCTTTATGCCAAAACTTGGTATTTTAAGTAATGTCAAGTTATAATAACTTAATATCTTTAGTATAAACAACAGCCGGGTTTACAGTGTATAGCAATGGCACATATGAACAGCATTACTGTAAATATAAAGAAATGCCAAATCACCTTCATGTTTTTTAGACCAGTGACCATATTCTTGTAATAATTATTTTATGATATGAAACATCCTATTTTTTCACCATCATGACCTCAGTTTCATACTCTGGAAAGTTTTTCTTTGTGCTCATCATTCTCATGCATTGAAATTCATGTTACCATCAACTGAGGGAGCTCCTGGTGTATTACAGCCCCTCACGTTCACTACGCTCAATTAATTTTGGACAATTGATTATTCCCAGAATATCAAAATCAATATGCGGTAGATCCCTCATATCTGGCACCTATACTCTGAAACAGCCTTCCTAGCACAGTTCGGAAGCAGACACACTCTTTTAGTTTAAAACTAGATTAAAGACACATCTCTTTGCATTAGCATACACATGAAACACAAATGCTGTTGAAATCCAAATCCTCTAAAGGATTGTTAGTCTGCATTAATTAGAACAAGCGAAGCCGGGAACACTTCCCAAAAGACACTATAACTTGAACGGCATCTGCGCTTATGTTAGTCTGTTTTTTTATTATCCCGAGGTTTCCAAAATCCAAGACCAGGTCGTATCCTGAGCAGATGCTGTGGTGGTCATGGAGGAGTGGAGAGCATGAGAACACAGTGACAGATGAGTCTCCGCTCTGATCCCGTGGGCCAGCCTGAACACCCGCCAGTGACCTACTCCCACCTGCAGCTCCTCCAAGATGGACATCCAGCATTCTTCAGCCTTCGGTGTCTAGACTGCGAATTGGCCAGAGGAGAAATGGTCATTCCCAACAGAGCCTAGTTTCTCTCAAGTTTTTTTCCCTTCACTTTCGTCAATTGGTGAAGTTTTGTTGCTTACCACTGTCACCGCTGGCTTGCTTGGTTTGGGACTTAAGTAGCTACGCATCAATGGATTTGCTCTTCAGTGTTTGGACTTTCAGCAGTGAAATTTAAACCAGACTGAACTGAACTAAACTGAACTTTATCTCTGAAAACTGGACTGACACATGCAGTTTAAATTCACTACAACTTCTATGTTAAGCTGCTTTGACACAATCTACATTGTAAAAGCGCTATAGACATAAAGATCGATTTAATTGAATTTAATTGTATGTGGTAATGATGATATTAATGATATTACCGCTGTGCACAATTTTAAGATCAATTGCTATTTATAAATGTCACATCTGGAAAAGAGGTGTACAAACAAGTTTTTGTGTATACATTCTTTTTTCTGAATCGCACTTACCAAAATAAACATATTTAAAACGGTTTCTGTGTATCATTTTATAAACAATGGAACATCTACAAACAATGGTGGCAATACAGACTACTTTTTCTTGATAAAACAAAGTTTGTGGCAAACAGACCTTGCTATTGAGAGCCTGGCATTCTTTGTCATAGCTGTTAAATAGTGGTAAAAACTGCAACAGCTGAGAGAGTATAGGAAGCATGACATTGAAACAAACAAGACATGGTCCACTGTCCTCTTAATCTGGTCTTGGTTTCCTGCTGACAGATGCGTTAACTGGAAAATGCAGGCAGAGAGTCTGGCGCCAAACTGTTTTACGACCCGCTGGATCAGCTCAATGCTTTTCTCGGGGTGGGTGAAGGAGTTAAAAGAGTACAGCTACCAGACCGAACCACTTGACCAGTCAAGAGAGGAGGGTGTTTAAGAGGACTCCTGTGGGACGTTGGCACATGTTGCCATTTCCATAAACACTCAAGCAAATGGAGTCTGCATCACCAATAAGCAGTTAATGGTCTTGGAGTTGTTACAGCAATTATGTAAAGTCACGCTGTGTGCGTGCGAGTATACTCAAGTGTGTAGACACTTTCAGAGGCATTGTTTACATTGGTAAAATAAGAGCAGGCGACATTCCAAAGTTCAAATTAAGATGAGTGCGTCCTTGCTTGTTGGTATCTGACCTTAAACTTGCATGCTTGGAACTGTTTCAACTTTCTGCTATATGATCCTCCAACTATTTCAGTTCTGGTTTCATCGTCCGTTCATGCAGCATAGCAGTACATTTCCAAATGAATTCAGACTGTGACACACATCATCATCTGCATCCCTGACAGACAGTAATCAACTTGACAGGAGATGGAGATCTCTTTATCTGCACACAATGCAACTTGACAGTCCTCCCGATCGCTTTCCATTGAAGCAGGGTCACTGAAATAAGAAGGCACATGAGGATGCTATCTTACCTGTTCCAAAAGTTCCTTATTCGGTGTAGGTCAAGTGTACATTCTGAAGAATGATTAGAGTGATGATACATTTCTGCTATAGTGGCTCTCAGTGAGGATTATGAGCATACTTCCTGAATCAGCTACACAGAAATCTGTTACATGGCAATATTTGAAAATTATATATGTTTATATGTCATATAAAATATTGCAAACATGGCCACTTAAATATTCCTTTTCAACCATTGGAATTACAAATATGCATAAATTTGTTATCATTATTAATATGAATATATTAGCTGCCATTTTATATACGTGTTTGTATATGGCCATATATTTAAACATATACAGTCAAGCCCAAAATTACCCCTGGGGTATAAATAATTTAGGGCTTGATTGTATGTACATATTTATAATGCCAGTGGTTGAAAAAATATATGTAAACGTTTTTGCAATATGTTTTTATTTTATTTTACACAATATTATAATATACATACCCAGCAGGCACAGGACGTCAACATGACGTCATATTGACGTTGCACCCCAAAATGTCATGAGGACATTGGATTTTGTTGGAAATGAACATCAGGCCGACATCAATGTCCAATGTCCAACCTAAAATCAACCAAATATCAACATCTAATCAAGTTACACCTTGACATTGTGTGGACGTTACCACCATGACATCTATCAAAAGTTGGATTTCGGTCACTTTCCAACACAACCTAAAATCAACCAAATATCAATGTAATTTGACTTCGTTATTGGACGTCGAAATAACGTCCGTAGATGCTGGCTAGACATTGAATTTTGGGCACCTGACATCATGACCTAAATCTAACCTAATATTAATGTCTTATGATGTTGTGTGCCTGCTGGGTAT
>CAIGQZ010032318.1:14896022-14921668 GCA_903798205.1 Danio tinwini
GGTCACGCACCAGCCGACTGAAGGAAAGTTTCTTCCCTCAGACTATCAGGCTGATGAACACTTAACACACCCCACACAAACTCTCCCATACCCCACACTGCACACCATAAAGATGTAGCATGCACTGCACTTTAACCAATCCAAACTTAAAACAATACTATCTACCAACTATGTGTACACCTATCCATCGTACGCATCACTGTCAACATTGCCAAATTTACACTGTCTTGTTTTTTGTGAGTATGTTGTTGTATTTTGCACTGTCGTTGTATTTGCACTGTCTGTATTTTGCACTGTCGTTGTATTTGCACTGTCTGTATTTTGCACTGTCTGGAGCCAGCACCTAAGCTTTTCACTCATCATAGCACACGTGCTGCTGATGATGTGACAATAAAAGTGATTTGATTTGATTTGAACTGCAGTGTCCCACTGTCACAGTCACCAAGTAAAGTGCCTATCAGACATACTAGAGGACACTTTAAACATCACATTGTACCGGACTACAAATCCCATCATGCCCTGCAGTCACACACAGTTTCAGCTCACCTCCTGGTTACACACACATCACCACTGATTACACAGACTATATACGTATAGACCATTCACAGACAGATGTATTGCAGTCTTGTTTCCCTGTAGTGAGCATAACTAAGGTTCAATCCCAATTATATTTTTGTACCCCTTCCCCTTCCCCTTGGCCCTTAAACTGAGTGTGAAGGGGAAGGGCTTTAAATTTTACCCCTAAGAAATGGGACAGCACTACAACACCTGCACACATCCTCATATGACAATCTCTTGCTTCATATGAGATCAGACAATCACGACTGCTGTAGTTATTCCAGTTGTGTTGTTTTTTGTATTTATTTTCAGGAAATCACTGAAGGCATATATTATGTTATCATAATGATCTAATGTGGCGATAAGATCGTAACTGTACTACGTATTTACACCGTGGCCATATTCATCTATGTAAACACACCAAAAACAACATTAACATTATAGCAGACACTGTAAAACTCTCATTCTCAGCCACTAGACTTTTCTGACAGGGTATTCGAGTGTCATCGAGTGTCAGAATATTGTGGGACTGCTATACAAGAGTTATTATTATGGATTATAGATCGCGAAATTTTGCGGTTTTTATTTTAGCTTTTTTTTTGTAAAGCATGACGGTAAAACATGAACGATTTATGAATATAATAAGACGTGTTTGTTTGTTGTAAAAATTCATAATAATGACAAAAAAATATTAATTTGTGCATCTCCTTAATTCTGAGTGCAGCTATACTGGTGTTGTGGCTAGTGTATTCTGGGAAATTTTATTACCTCTTGGTTTCGAGTGTGGTCCTGCAAAATCTCCATTTGAAGAAGTATCTACCCCATCCCCCTAGCCCTACGCCTTCAAGCTAAAGAGAATTGGAACACCCCTACCCCTTCACATGAACGCGCAAAACAAGGGGTAGGGGTAAGGGGAAGGGCTAAGGGGTAAAATTGGGATTGGGCCTAAGTGTGTTTCTTGTACAGTCTAGTCAGGTTTTTACCCTTGTTTGTTTTGCCGCCTGCTTCGACCATTCACCTTAGGAGGGCAAAGCGAGGCTTCATGAAACACTGAAACAGTCGAAGCAAATGTGTCGAAGCTTCGAAAAGTTTTGAAACCCGTCTCTACAGTGACACCTAGTGGTCATTTTTTATGTATTGCTCTCGAACAGCTTCAGCAAAGAAATAGTTAAGCAATTTGAGGTTTTAAACCCCTAGTTGCAGAGTTGAGGTTTCAAGTGATTTAGTAAAGCGGTGAGAGTTCAGACTATGCAGAGATAATGGGTTCAAATCAAGGGTGATGCCACTGCAGATGTCATTTTTTTAAATGCTCTGTTCTTGTAACCTGTTTTGTTTTACCATTGGTCTGACATCCAAATGAACAAATATGTCTTGTTTTGATCATTAAAAAGTAACATAATTACAATACATCAAGTCATAATTTCAGAGTATTTGTACAAGTCGGGATTCAAACTCGGGTTATTCTGTGCACACAGTCCACTAGGCTACATGAGAGAGAGGTTGTTTTCCGACTCTGTCGATCAAACGCAAGTCTTGAAATGCTTCTAAAATATCACCATAGTCACGTGATCTGTGTGTTTCATATCATGCTTTGGTGCAGTGTTTTCAAAACTCTCTTGGATCTTTTTTAACATCCGTTTCACGTCATCCATCCCTACCATTCACCGGTTATACTGATTACTCTCTGGATTATCTATACGCTACCAGTTGGTCCTGTATTGAACCGTACCTGCCTGACCACTCTAAATAAAAGCTGCAATTGGATCCAACTGTTGTTACCATCCCATCAATACACCCATACTGATGTCTTCTGGAAAGGTCTGTGAGCTAGCATTCAAACTCAGGACGCCCGAAGCACAATGGCACATGAAGCTATCGGCACCGACAGCAACTTTCCTCTTGTTTGAGAACACTAAGAGCAAGTTCACCAAAACCACTAATCAAATCAGAAGTCACAGACATACACAAGAAGAAGGCCAATGTAATAGACTAGATTGTCCCTATGTGAGATTCAGAGGGGTTACATTATGGCCATATGTGCTTAATTTAGCTTAGCCAAACAAAAATACTGCTGGCCTCATCAATCGGGCCTCTGCTTTTCCCAGTTACTCAGCATTGAGCACGGGTGTGGTGGTAGAGATGAAACCACATCCTTCTGGACTTCATTGTGCCAGAGTCGGCACCTGTGAGAATGTTATTGGCATCATCATCATCCTCCCACTTCCACTCCCACTCTCTGTCCTACCAGTGACCCGAAAGGCGTCTGTGAATTGACTGCGCCAGGTTGCTTTTATAAGCACATGCGCAGAATAACCAATCACTAGATTTGCTGAAGTTTACCAGGTGATTTTGAATGAGTTCTAGCGGTCACTGTAATCTGGATGTACAGTACATTTTGGTGTAAATTCTCATGAAGAGCAAAACATATAATTTTTTACTTAGGTTATGTTTACATGACATAACGAAAAAGCTTTTCCCTTGCATTTTAAAAATGTTTTATGTTTACACAACAGTATTTTCTATGTGATCTACATTTACACATCCGTGAAAACAACCTGAAATTCTGTATTATGTATATGTCGGGATAGTATTTGACTCTGTTACCTTCTTCGTAAAGAGTACCTGTAGGAAAGTGACATGCAGTCGGTGGCTATGTGATGCTGTGTATGTCAAATTTGCCTTGTGTGTAAGATGCATCTCTGCTTTTAATTGTAATGTGAAGTAAATACACACTTTGTTGATGAAGCATTAGCAAATACTTATCAACACTTTCACATACTCTGCCGTTGTTTGTTTATTATTTGTTTGATTAATGTATTTTCCCCTCTGGGTTGTTTGCTTTTCTCTTTTTGTTTTATTTTATTATAAATAAATATCAAAACTCTGCACTTGGGCCCTCGCTCCTTTTTCCCCTAACCCTACTGTGACAGATTGTGTGGGCCCGAGCTGGGCCAGAAATATTTTGCTATGTGGGTGTTTAAATATTTCATTATTCAGGCATATAATAACAGTTACTTTTTATGTTAATAAATGCTATATTAACTCAACTTCATCCAGTTTTGTGACCTAATCTAAAGTGAGGACTAGTATATCCCGTATAAATAGGATAATTTACTATCTCTTATAAATAACAATAAAAGGCTTAAATGCTCTTACGAATAAAATTACTGTAAAGTTTAATCATTGCTGAATAACAGGAGTGCCAAAATACAACATAAAAATTGATAAAATTACCACAATATAATAATTTAAGAATATAATGTGATGCAACATTTCAATGTTATTTGATGAATAACATTTGATCAATGTTGTTTAAACTGTACAGTAAATTTATTTTAGATAAGGTTGCAAAGATTTATTTTTCATTTGATACAGTTTCGTTTGTTTATCTTAAAATGAATAAAAATTAATAAAGTCGTTTATGTTCTTTTTTCTGTTTAGAATATAACTGAGCCTTTTCATTTTTATTGGATTTATAGTACTTATATTAGATTAGGTCACAAAAATGGATGAAGTTGAGTTAAGAGTTGAGTTGCAAATTAACTATTAGTATAAGCCTGAATAATAAGAATTATAAATGTTAATTTGAATAGTTTATTTATAATTTATTACGCATTCTAAATGATCTTAAAAACCACCAACTATTCTTTAATAACTAAGTATGAAAACACAATCATTAAATACATTAGAAATGTGCTTACAAGTCAAGATTACAGCATTTGTGGCTGCAGTTATAAACTGCTTATTAACGTTTAATAATGTAGAGTTAACACTTAATGAATTCACAATTTTCTTATGCTTAATAAATTCAATTCAATTCACCTTTATTTGTACAGTGCTTATACAATGTAGATTGTGTCAAAGCAGCTTTACATTCAAGATTATAGTCAATTGAAACAGTGTCAGTTCGATTTTCAGAGTATCAGATCAGTTCAGTTTAGCTCAGTTCAGTGTGGGTTAGTAATCACTACTGAGAGTCCAAACACTGAAGAGAAAATCCATCGATGCACAGCTCTACAGATCCCGAACCACGCAAGGCGACAGCAGCAAGGAAAAAAACTTCACCAATTGGCGAAAGTTAAGAATTTAAAAAACCTCGAGAGAAACCAGGCTCAGTTGGGCATGACCATTTCTCCTATGGCCAAGCGTCTTGTGCAGAGCTGCAGTCTAGGCGCCGGAAGCTGGAGAATGCTGGACCTCAGCGAAGACTCCTCTGTCCTTGGAGCGTCACAGGAATCAGTCTCATGCTCTCCACTCCTACATGACCACCACAGCTGCTCAGGATGCGGCCTGGTCCAGGATTGTGAAAACCTCGGGATCATCTCGTCGCTAGTCTTGGATCGCATCAGTGGCGCTGCATAAATGGTTCATAGTGTGTAATTATAAAGTGTTGGCCCATTTTCAAATGAATGCTTTGTCAGTCACAAACATGACATTGTCGCATAAAGTCATAAAAAGTTTACCATTTTGGCTAAAAATGTTTTAGTGTCAATGGCCCCTTACTTTACAATGTCAAACCAAGGCCACAACTGTCACGGTCACACAAGGAAGACAAAACAGGTTAAATCTTTAAGGGTATTTATTTGTGCGATGCAACAACAGCTGAGAGATGTACTGTAGCAGGTGAGTGGTGTAGCAGAGGGAGAGCGATCTCACACACACACAGTTCAAGTGGTAAGTTCAATTCTTCAGTAAACACACATACAACAGTCACGTCCCTTAAGCAGGTTAGTTTGCATCCACAGGAGAATGGGGACATCCACGGAAGAGCACAGGAGAAATCGGGAGAGTTGTTGAGGAGGACCATCTGACTTCGATTCCAGCCGGTGAGTGAATGAGCGAGGTGAGTATATATAGTGTGCTGGTGATTGCAGGTGCGGGTGATTAGTAATCTGGTGAGGGTTCACGTGTGTGGTGGATGGTGATTGAGTGCGGAGACTGGGGCTGCGTCCAAAACCACATACTTCCATACTATACCGGACGCTAAAATTAGTATGTGAGCCGAGTAGTATGTCGGAATTCATAAAATTAAAAAATCTGTACGCGAGAAGTACCCGGATGACCTACAGTATTACTTCTGGCGAGATTCTGAAATGCGCATCCCATGCACGCTGCGCTATCCCGTGATGCCCTGCGAGAGAATTCATGAATGGGAGTAAAGCGACGCAGCTGATGCAGGGAGGTTATGTGACCATGACAAAATGGTGGATGTAGTACGTCTGAATTCCATTCATACTTCTCATATTCATACTGTATAGAATGCAATTTTATAACGGTCGAGTAGTACGTTTAAATTCAAATGCAGTACCTACTGAGTAGTAGGCGATTTCAGACGTAGCCTGGGACTACTGGAGCAGTCAGAGTGTGTGACAACAACAAAGCTCTTTACTATTTTTTAAAAGACTTCCTGTTTAAGCAGGATGTTGCCTGCACTAGAAAGAAAACTGTTCATCAAATACATTCAAGGGGTCTTTAAATGGCTTTAGAGGACCTCCTTTTATCTGAAATGAAGATACACTTGAAAGACAGCTGCATTACAGCAAGACCTTGAGGCAAATATGGTATGCCAATGACCGAATGCAATGTTAAACCTTCGTTTCGGTGATGTGTGAGTCATCAGCTGTTGTGAGAATGAGGTCATGGCAATATTTCTTCATAATCAGCGGCAGTGTGAGCTCCAGCATTCTCCACTGATCTGCGGGGGAAGACAGGCACGCGAGGGAGATCAGCATGCAAACAATGGATGCTCTTTAAAAGTAGAAGTGTTCCAGATGTTGGTAAAGAAGGTAACAATTTAATTTGAATGTAGAAAATAATTTGCCAAGAACAAGTCGATCTGAAAATAAAAGTCAATTTTTCTTATATACTATTATATTATATGTAAATATTTGCTTAAGCATTATTAGGTATGGAGATAGATTTAGTTTTTTATTATTCAATCAAAAATATTTAGTTTTCGAAAAATACTAAGTACATAGGAATAAAAAAAAATAATAGATTGCAAAAAAACAAAACATTTATTTAAAAAAACTTATGTCAATGATAATAAAATATTTTGAATCGCAAAAAATAAACTAATGTCCTATTATGTAATTAACACAATTTTAATTACACATTCATTTTGCTCTCTGTTCTGCTGTCAATTATTGCAGTTTTGAACCCATGTATGCTGGGGTTAATTTTGTGTCTATTATTCAAACATAAGTTTTTGAGCAAAATTAGGTACATTGTAATAAATAAAAAAGTTTAATAAAAAAAAAATGTCATTGATAAAGAAAAAAAATTGCACTGTAAAAAAACCTATTGCCATTTTATGCTTTTACCACCAGGTTTTTCATTGCACTTGCAGTGTGATTTTGTTTTATTTTTTTTCAATGATATTTATTGTTATCAAACTTTTTTTATTTGAAATCTTTTATTTTTTAATTACGATGTACCTAATTTTGCTCAAAAACATCTTATCCCAGGTCTTTTCAGATTTTTTTAAATAATTTTTTTTATTATGATGATGATGAAAATGTAACTTTGTTACTAATGTAGTTGTAAATAATGTTTTGCTTCTCTTGAACCCATTGAAATCCTTCTTTAGGAAAGGAATTTTCAAGTACTTTTTTTGTTCTATGAATCATGCAGTGAGGAAGCAGGTAGCATTTCAACAAGGTCACCAGCTTAATAGGAATAAAACATTTTCAAGAATAAAACAGTAGTGGTTCCTAGGCTTATTGGCATAATTTTCAAACATTCGTGAATTTAAAAAGTATGAAGTGGAAACTAAATGTAAAACTGTGCCTTTAAGATATAGAGAAATACAACCCCAAATCAAGTAGAGTCAGTATGGAAAATAAAAATAGAAAAACAAAAGTAGTGATTCTAAATTTACTTTGACTTGTATTTCAATACAGACAATACAACAAACATTATTTAATATGCCTCATGATTTTTTATTTTCAAAATAAACATGTATTACAGTTATTGAAACGCATTTCAAAAATAGTTGGGACAGAAGCAAATTAAGGCCAGTAATCAGGTAAATCAGTGAAATAATGATGTGATTTAAAGCAGATGACATCAACAGGTGATTATAATGATTTGGTACAAAGGCATCCAAGAAAGGTCTAATGCTTTAGGAGCAAAGATGGGCCAATGATTGCCAGTTTGCAAACAAATACATGGGATAATTACTGAAATGTTTAAAGACAATGTTCCTCAAAGAATGATAGAAAGACATTTGGATATTTCACCTTTAACAGTGCATAACATAATGAAAATCTGGAATCTGGTGGAATTTCAGTCTTAAAAGGACAAGAGCACAAGCCTAAGCTCAACAACCAGGACCTCTGATCCCTCAGGCAGCACTGCATCAAGAATCGTCATTCATCTATTAGCAGTATCACCACATGGGTTCAGGAATACTTTGGCAAACCTTTGTTAAGTTCCACAATACATAGATACGTCCACAAATGCCAGTTAAAACTGTATTGTGCCAAAAGGAAACCATATGTTAACAGTGTCCAAAAGCGCCATTGACTTCTCTGGGCTTTGAGGCATCTGGAAGGGACCATCACACAGTGGAAACGTGTACTGTGGTCAGATGAATCAGCATTTTAGGTATTTATTTGGGAGAAATGGACACTGTGTGTTCTGGACCAAAGAAGAAAAGGATCATCCAGACTTTTACCAACAAACGTCCAAAAACCAGGGTCTGTCATACAGTAGGTTGTGTCACTGCCCTTGGCAAAGGTAACTTTTGTGATGGCACCATTAAAAGTACAGTCATTTTGGAGCACATTATTCTGCTTTCTTTTCTAGGGATGCCCATGCATATTTCAACAAGACAATGCAAAACCACACTCTGCACCCATTACAAAGTCCTGGCTGCAGAGGAAGTGGATACAGGTACTTGACTGGCCTGTCTGCAGTCCAGTCTCCAACACAGAATGTGTGGCGAATTTTGAAGCAAGACAACAAAGACCTCGTACGGTTGCCCACCTTAAGACTTGTTTGCAGGAAGAATGGGACACAATTTAAACACTTCATAACTTGGTGTCTTCTTTAAAGTGTTTTTTTTTAAACAAAAACAATACAAATCATGAGGAACACGTTAAATATTGTTTTTTTGTATTGTTTTCAATGGAATACAAGTCAAATACAAATAACTACTTAATGTTTTTATTTACATTCTCCATGGTGTCCCAACTTTTTCTGATTTGGGGTTGTACTGTATGTTAAATGTAGTTAATTGGACAAGTATAGAGGTGTCTGATAATTATTAAATAATAAAAGTACAATAAATTATGATGGCAAGACATACAATGCATCTGTTACAAACCTGATATTGTCCAGACAACAAATGATTAAATATACTATTCAATCTTCCACAAGCTAACCATGGAAAATGTATTTTAGAAGTTGTCAAAAGAAGCCAAGAGAACAAATTTTCACCATACTACTGGGTCCCACAAAAATGACCAGCCTGCCTCATTTGAGACATTTTAATAACCAATTGCCCTTTCCTGAACTGGCAAGGCAAGTATACCTGCCAAAGTCAGGGAAAAGCAATAAGAGTCACGGTTTGCACGTTCAGTATTCATGTGTGTATCTTGTGCCAGGCTTTGGTGACGCCAGTCAGTCCAAACAGCTCAAGGGAAACTAGTGAGAAGTGCCAATGTACCTAGCTGACTACATTTGGAGATGGTAAACAATAGCATATGCCCCAGCTGGGGGTTTCCTGCTTTATTAGACTAGTGTGCCTCATCTGACAAATCACAAGCGCACTGACACAACTACCATGCTTGTTCATGAGCTTTCGCTGTAAACAGAGATTCGTATAAAAACCTTGTATCGCTAATGTTACTAATTAGGCACTTTTCCTTTCCCAAGGGTTTATTTACAAGAGTACAAGCCATATATGTTCAGCCTTAAAGTATTAAACAGTGCTATATATTGCTAGTTGATGCAATTTTTATGTTTTGTACACTGACGCCTAATTGTCTGCAAAGCTAAACTGTGACACAATCTATATTAGTATCTCATGAATTTGTTTTTGTAAAACATTAAACAGTATATAAATCTAATTTATTAACTTATAATTATTAACTTATATAATATTAATATATATATTATATTAATATATATAATATTATTAATATATATAATATTAGCCCTTCATTGATTTTTTTTTTTTTTATATTTCCCAAATGATGTTTAACACAGCAAGGACATTTTCACAGTATGTCTGATAAAAAAATTTCTTCGGGAAAAAAAGTCTTATTTGTTTTATTTTGGCTAGAATAAAAGCAGTTTTTATTTTATTTTTTTAAACTATTTTGAGGTCAAAATTATTAACCCCTTTTTACGATTTTTTTTTTCCGATAGTCTACAGAACAAACCATCGTTATACAATAACTTGCCTAATTACCCTAACCTGCCTTGTTAACCTAATTAACATAGTTAAGCCTTTAAATGTCCCTTTAAACTGTATAGAAAAATCTTCTTTCCTTTAAACAGAAATTGGGGGAAAAAATAAACAGGGGCGCTAATAATTCAGGGGGGGGGGGGGCTAATAATTCTGACTTCAACTGTATAAACAGCACATATGGGGTCCATGTTTCCTTTTCAAATATTGAGAATATTCCATATTCTGTGTTAAAACATAAAAACCACTTAGCTAACACATATTTGAATCTAATATATAAATCATATAAATCATTAATGGTTGTAATTTACAGTAGGCTATTAAGAAATGAAGAAAAGTCCTATTTAATTTTTTTATTTTTTTAGCCTTTTTTATTTATTGTAAAATTTAACTTTTACACATTCAAACCACTGCAGAAATGTTCTAACCAACAGGCCCATGCCATATACAGTACAGATACATTTCTTAATAAAAAACCTACTATAAATTAAAAGCATTGATATGCTATATATATATATATATATATATATATATATAGTTGTTTTCACAAGCTTTAGAGACATAATGTAAGATCCGCTTTTAAATAATAGGTCAACCATAGCTTTCATCATGAGCCACGGTTGCTTTCAAAATGGCATAAATGTTTTCAAAGTGCACTACGAAGGGAGCTTTATAATTGTCAATATAAAGATTGCTAAAACTGAACTGTAAAAAAAAATATTTGGAAAGCAAATTACACCTTAAGAGACATGACTTTAATCCTTTATTTAAATCATTCCAAGTTTAAATGTTGGAACGTTCAAAAGGAATAGGGCATGGGGGGAGGGGGGGTAACTGGGAATAAAACAGGAACTAAACTTCTAACTTCTAAACTTCTAGCAAGCATTTAAGTTTGTGACAAAGTTTGAAATGCCAAATCAGTGAACTAATGACGCAACTTGCGACCTTAGTTGGCTAACGATGATTTTCGGAAAAGCACCCCAGGTTAGTGTAGTTCCCAGCATGCTTTGCATGGGATTAAATTAAACAATGTTGACAATAAAACTAATATTTTGTGATTTAAGTTAAGATAAAGATTTTAAAGAGTTTAATTTTATGTTTTAATTTTTTATGTTACCACCTTGTAAGAGAATAACACTCAATTGCAGTTTAAACTGCACTAAAAACCAGAAAATCTTGGTTATCCAGGTTAAACGACTGAAATTAATTGGCTTTACAAAAGTAAACTGTGTTCACAAAGTTTTTTTTTAATGAAAGTGATCAGACATAAATAGTTCAAAATGAATGTCACTCACAGGCTTTATATGCCAAAGTAAGTCAAAATGTTCTAATTAAAAAATACAATAATGCAATTCAAATGTGTGTAATAACTAAGTTAAAATACACCAATGATTTATTTTTTAAGTGCAGTGAGTATTTCAGTGTGCTGGTTTATACTCTGTATGCAAATACAAAAAAAAAAAAAAAAAAACTACACACAAGCTACACACATTTCTTACATGGTGCCACTTTAGAGGAGTAAAGTAGCAGTGTTGAGGAGCAATATAAATGACCTTATGTACTGTCAGATTTGAATAATGCTAACCTGTCAACCAAACAAATGAAGCAAAGGAAGAATTCGTAATTCCATTTGACATGAAAGCACGATATTAAAAAGCTACCCAGACTCCTCATAAATTAAAGCAGCCTACTTTTTTCTGGGTTTAGTGTGAAAATGTATGATCTCACTTTGAGGTAATTTAAATTCTGGTTCAGGTTGGCTGGTTTCTTACTGACTCGTTAATTCTCTTAAATCAAGTTGGCTTGGTTTGTAGAACTGAGCTGAATCAACAATAGGTAGGTCATGCCACAGAACCCCCCCCTTCCATCCCCCCCCCCCCCAAAAAAATGCAGTTTAGATGCACATAAGAGGAAAGGTGCATCAATATTTCATAAATGGTATTTGCTAGACACTAACAGTGTTTTTATGAACCTCCAGGAATGTCCTCTTCACTATCAGGCAGTTTGTCTGTGATGATATCCAGATTGCTGTGGTATAAATCTTCTGCAAGTTCTATCTTAACCAAAGAATGTGAAAACGGCTGTATATAAAAACCCTGAGATTTATCAAAAAGAATAAATTACATTTTAACAACTTCTGTTTTGACCTCTCAAAGTAATTCATCACGTTATTATGGAAAATTGCATTATATGGTTCAAAACACACTTTAAAATATTATTTTGCATTAGAAAACAATATATCCAAAAACCTTAAGATATACTGTATGTTATATGTGACAAAAAGTTAAGAAAGGTCTCTGAAATATTTTACTGGTGCTTTTTTTGCCAGTTAGGCTAGCTGCAGTAGATACTTTCAATGAATATCCGATACCCAATCAAATAAAATGTATAAATTTTAATAGGGGGACTGGAATGTCCAAATCTTACACATTGTCCAAAAAGCCAAAAGAATGGATTTAAATAACAGCAGACAAAGAATAAATTAACAAAACGAAACACTCGAGAACAATTTAAGCAACCGGAGAATAGAAAACCACTATAAAAAATAATGACAATCAACAAACACAATTTAGAACTGAGCTTTAAACTAGATTTTAAATATAGTGCAATTAATTCATCATTACAAATGTGTAGTTATATATTGCATGTTCAGTTTTAATTGATCAAAAATGTTAGTATATCTGGCAATACACTTCACCCTGCTGAAAAATCCAGCTTAAATCAGCCTAAGTTGGTTAGCTGGTTTTAGCTAATCGACCAGCCTGGTTTTAGAGGAGTTTTGGCCATTTCCAGGCTGGTTTCCAGACATTTCTAGCCTAGTCTTAGCTGGTCAGGCTGGGAGTTGACCAGCTTAAACCAGCTTGACTAGCCAAAACCAGCTATGTCCAGCTTAAACCAGGCTGGTCAAGCTGGTTTTAGCTGGTTTAGGCTGGTCATTTTCCATAAAACTAGCCTGGAAATGGCCAAAACCCCTCTAAAACGAGGCTGGTCAACCGGCTAAAACCAGCCAACCTGTTTAGGCTGGTTTAAGTTGGGGGGTTTTCAGCAGGGTAACCATAAGATAAAAAAATAATTATAATGAAATATTAATGCAATAAGACATAAAGTTCTGTTGCATAAATGTATACAATAATAACATATATGTATATATTCAGGGAAAACTTTATGTAGTTTTAAGTCTAATGTTTGAGCAAATATAAGAGGTCACTAACTTTATTTCTTTCTATTTTTTTTTTTTTTGACTGAACTTTACTGCAAAAATGTCATAAGGTGTGACTTCATAATAAACAAATACCATGAGAGTAATTTGATGTTGGACAAAAAATCAGAGACAAAAACTTTACTGCAAAATGGACATATAGGGCTGTATATTAACGATCTAGGCGCAAAGTCTAAAGTGCAGTGCGCAAAGGCATTAAGGGTGTGTCCAAATCCACTTTTGCTATTTTAAGGACGGAAAAAAACACTTTCACCCCGGTGCATCGTCTAACAGGGTTGTGCTTATTCTCTCAATGAGTGTGTTTTGAGCATAACGTGCATTGAACCAATCAGAATCTCATCTCACATTCCCATTACGAGGCAGTTGCGTTACGCCATGACACATTTGCTATTTACCTGGCATAATTCGTAAGTGGAAAAACTAAGTGCTTCACTAGAAAACAGTTAAACAGACCATCTGCAGCACAGGGATCTAAGCTCTCCTCCATTCGATCTCTTTACTTTTCTTTACTTTACTTTTACTCTTTACTTTAATCCTTTAATTTCTAGATGAGGAAACGGTGTTGTACTTAAGCCACTGAACACATAGCCTACATATTTAATTTTGTTTGTTAAGCGCAAAGATTTGTTTTAAAACTATTTCTAAATTCAGTTTTAATTTCCAGCAAACAAATAATTGAACAATAATAATGAAGTGTTATATCCAAACACACGTCCTGTTCTTATGCCCCATATGGTTATGCGTACATCTCCAAAACCCGACAAGTGGACAAATCTAAACTAGTTTTTATTAAAACAAATATAAATTTGCATATAATAAATAATACTACTAATATTAATAAGATTATACAGATGCAAATTGTCATGAATAAACTGAAAAAGCCCTCCAGAGGTGAAGAAGGCATGGAGGTAGTGATGTTTATATTTATGTAGAAAATAATAATTTTTATAACATTTTAATACTTTAATTCTTTTTCATATGTAAAGATATTTGTGTGTTGCTGTACATCCTGTGAGTTTTAAGCAATGTGGAAGCGTTTAGGCGCATAACTAACGTGCTCTGCGCTGGACCAGGTTTCACTTGCTCAACGGCACGGTCTATTTCAGTTCCTCAAAATAGCAACGTCCCAACAACGCTCCTTAACACATCTCCTTTATAGACTGGAACACCCATGAGTTCACAAAGTGACGCAAATGAATTTGCTATTTGAACAACAAGATGGAAAATGGGAAAATTAGGGTTGCGCTGGTCAGAAAATAGCAACAAATCGTGGCAAACACGTCTTATTGCGCCGGGTGTATGATAGGGCCCAGTGTCACACCAGAGGACATGGTTTTCAGTGACAAAATGCATCAAGTTCCTATGTTTTTAGAAATGAATGAATAAAAAAATTGCCATTTACTAAAATAGCCACTTGTAAAATTAGGCCTGGTGTATTTATGAATGCTTTTACAATTTATTTTTCAATTTTGAAGAGCTAAAATTTATTGAACTATACTTGAGACAGTCACACCATTTTTAGAGCAGTTTTTTTATGACAAGATTTATAAAATGTTTAAGTATTTTCTTTATTTGAATGATGACAATACTAATAATAATGATGTTTATTATGTGTGACAGTAAAAATGCAACAACATGTCAACAATACATATTGCATTTGGTTCAGTTTGTGTACGGCATTTGCTACGCAATCCTCTTTTTAAAACTGTATTTATTTTTCAGATGAAACCTCACCCACATGCCACAGCCCTGTGAATATGAAAACTCTGACAAAGTCCAATGTCAAATGTTTATCAAAAACAAATATGTGTGTGTTCAACAGAAGCCGTTGGGCAGGTGGGACGTGGCTGTGTGGATAACACTCAAGCTCTGAGACTCAAGCATTTTGGTGGAAAGTCCTTCTGGTGACAACAGCTTCTCAATGCTCTTTTACCACAGCCTCATTTCCACATCAAATGATGAGGAACGGGATACTACCCATGGGGTGGAGAGTAATGAGCACCACTCCTTTATTCCTGTTCTCGATTCCTCTGGCATCTTTAAGAGGAGGGAAAGTCCCTGATGCTTTAATGATCCTCCCTTTACCAGACGCATGGCTTCTCCTCCGAACTAGCAGACACTTACAATGCTATTCTATCTTGTCCATTCTCAAGCTCACTTACAAGCCCATTAACATTCATTTGTAATGGACTTAAATGGCAAAAGGGCTTTCTTTGGACTGTGCTTTGCCTAAAATAGGACTAAAAACCTTAAACATCAAGGTGTACAATGGAATCTTTATGCCCCTGGTTTTGATGGACAAAATAACGAACACTGTTGCTGTATAAACGGAAAGCACAAATGCAGCAGTGTTGTACAACTGCTTCACTCAAGAACATTCGTGTTCACCGAGTTGATCTTGGCAGAATCTACATGACAAATATGGCTTTTGTGTGTATTTGATTAGCGGTTCCATGAGGCGTGACAGGGAATTGAGAACATTAGCTGCAGTATCGGTTCAGTTCTACTACAACAAAGCCTTAAAACATCAGGAAACGAATTGTTTTTAATTAATTAATACACAAAATAGAACCGTAATGCTGACAATGCACTGGTGTTACAGTATAGTAATGACTGAAGAATTTAAACAGGCTTCTTCATGTTTAAAATTGAACTAAACTCTCTGGGAAACATTAAACATTATGCTGGGGCGACATGGTGGCTCAGTGGTTAGCACTTTCGCCTCACAGCAAGAAGGTTGCTGGTTCAAGCCTCGGACAGTTGGAGTTTCTGTGTGGAGTTTGCATGTTCTCCCTGTGTTGGCGTGGGTTTTCTCCAGGTGCTCCAGTTTCCCCAACAGACTAAAGACATGCGCTATAGGTAAACTGAATAAACTAAATTGGCTGTAAGTGTATGTGTGTGAATGTATGGGTGTTTCCCAGTACTGGGTTGCAGCTGGAAGGGCATCCGCTGCGTAAAACATATGCTGGATAAGTTGGTGGTTCATCTCACTGTCATAAATAATGGGACTAAGCTGAAGGAAAATGAATGCATGAATGAATAAACAATATGCTGCAGTCTTTTCAAGGTGTATTTATAACATTATTTGTTTGTTTGTTTGTTTGTTTATTTGTTTGATTGATTGATTGATTTATTGATTGATTGATTGTTTGATTGATTGATTGATTGATTGATTGATGAACAACAATCTTATTGGATTTTTAAGACACTGAGACACTTTTTTAAGAGTGGAGTTACTTGCTAAAATGTGCTTTTTCATCAAAGGAATAAATTACAAAACATATTATTTTATTTCATACTTGAACTGTAATAAATAAAAAAACTTTCTGATATTTTATTAGAAATATTTTGTGTTGTATTTAGGTGTTTAGATTTCATATGTGGTGAGAAAAATCTAATATTTGAGTCACATTATTAAAGATGATAAGTTTTATGGTCAAGCAAATACACACACTGGCCACTTTATTAGGTACTCCTGTCCAACTTCTTGTAAACGCAAACGTCTAATCAGCCAATCACATTGCAGAAAATCAATGCATTTAAGGATTTGGACATGGTCAAGACGATCTGCTGCAGTTTAAACCGAGCATCAGAATAGGGAAGAAAGGGGATTAAAGTGACTTTGAACGTGGCATGGTTGTTGGTGCCAGACGTGCTGGTCTGAGTATTTCAGAAACTGCTGATCCACTGGGATTTTCAGTCACAACCATCTCAGAAAATGGTCTGAAAACAAGAAAATATCCAGTGAGCGGCAGTTCTGTGGGAGCAAAAGCCTTGTTGATGCCAGAGGTCAGAGGAGAATGGCCAGACTGGTTCCAGCTGATAGAAAGGCAACAGTAGAGCATCTCTGAATGCATAACATGTCGAACCTTGAGGCGGATGGGCTACAGCAGCAGAAGTCCACCAGGTGCCACTCCTGTTCAGCTAAGAACAGGAAACTGAGACTACAATTCGCACAGGCTCACCAAAATTGGACAATAGAAGATTGGAAAAATGTTGCCTGGCCTGATGAGTCTCAATTTCTACTGTGACATTTGGATGGTAGAGTCAGAATTTGTCATCAACAACATAAAAACATGGATTCATTCTGCCTTGTATCAACGGTTCAAGCTGGTGGTGGTGGGGTAATGGTGTGCGGGATATTTTCTTGGCACACTTTGGGCCCATTAGTATCAATTAAGAGTCATTAATTAAGTATTGTTGCTGACCATGTCTATCCCTTTATGACCACAGTGTACCCATCTTCTGATGGCTACTTCCAGCAGGATAACGCGCCATGTCATAAATCGCGAATCATCTCAGACTGGTTTCTTGAACAAGACAATGAGTACTCAATGTACACAAATGGCCTCCACTGTCACCAGGACTCAATCCAATAGAGTACCTTTGGGATGTGGTCGAATGGGAGATTGCGTGACAACTGTGTGATGCTATCATGTCAGTATGGACCAAAATATTTCCAGTACCTTGTTGAATCTATGCCACAAAGGATTAAGGCAGTTCTGAAGGCAAAAGGGGTAAGTAAGGTGTACCTAATAAATTGGCCGGAGAGTATATGTTGGCTTGACATTTTTTTATGTGTTCAGATGTTTTTATAACAGCTCTTTTTACAGCCTTTTGTACTCCTGTACAGTGCATTTGTGCTGTAAATATATAGTATAGAAATATAATAGTATAGAAGTATAATTTTATGTGTCGACTGAGTACTTCAAAAAGTTTAATTATAACTGTGTTAAGTGATACTAAGTACTACTCCTGGTTTTGGGTGTGCTGGAATACAGTTTTGTATGTTTTTTTTTATTATTATTATTGTTGAAATTAATTAATTGCAATTTATAAAGCATTCTATATAAATTTAAAAAGCAATTATCAATTAAATCCTGACAGTTCAAAGACTTGCAAATGTGTACTGTAAATATTGCTGGCTCTAACTTATTGTTTTAATGCTCCTTATTTGACCTGTGTGAAATGTGCCTATGTAGTCACTGGATAAACATCTGCTATTTTAATTGATAAATGTTTTTAAATTTATATTGCATTATAAACGGTAATCAATAAAGTAAATAAATTGCAATCTTGGCAAATCCATTAAGAAGTGTGCTGTATGCAGTGTTGGGGGTAACGCATTACAAGTAATGTGAGTTGTGTAATAATATTACGTTTTTAAGTAGCGAGTAAAGTAACTCATTACTTGAAAAAAAATTAAGTAATAATATTTGAGTTACTTTTTAAAAAATGTAACTCGAGTTACTTTTTAGTTTAATTAATACACTTTTTAAAAATAATTTGTTGACTTGAAATTAGCAAAATCACATTGAATCACACTCCGTGAGAAAATCCCGCGGGAACAGACAAAAACCAAGATGGCAGAGCCTTACAAAGGGTATATACAGAAATCAGAAAATGAAATTCAATATCTTTTAAGGCCTTTTTTAAGACTCTTTCCATACATTTTAAGACCTTATTGGCGACATTTTAACTTCCAGTATATTTACTAAATACTGATTGTAAACTAATACATTATTTATATACTGAATATAAATGCTAATCCAGCAGATGGCCCCTATAGAACAGCAGGAATAACAGTGTTTCCCTGGTTACTGCAGTAAACAAAGCAGCGTGATGCCAAATCTAGCAGAATTTTATCGATTTCCAAAAAACTACACAACATCCCAATATTCAAAGATTAAGTATAAGCAAACTTTAGCATACTGATACAAAATGTAATACCTTGTAAAATAGCATTTAAGACTTTTTAATAATTTTTAAGGGGTGTAAATTTCTCTTAATAGATTTATCGACTTTTAATACTTTTTAAGACCCTGCAGACACCCTGCTTACATTTCTGTGACAGAAGTATTTTTATTATTTTGAACACATGTAAGGAAAGAGGATTATAGTCTCAATGGACAGTGATTTTACTGAACTAATTGGGCAAAAATACAAAAGTAGCAAACACATTGCTTTCAATTTTCCTTAATCTGTATTTACGGCATGTATAACATCATGAAATTCTCAGGAGGTAACATTATTCAATTTTTTTTATTAGTTTTTTAAGGTAAATGAAGGTGTAGGTTATACAGTGTGTCATTAAATGCAGAGCTCCTCTGTTTTAAATAAAAAAATACCTTGCCATTTCTGAAAGAGTTCAGGCCTCAGGCAGGTATGAAAAAGTAACTCAAAAGTAACGTAACCCATTACTTTCCATAAAAAGTAACTAATTAACACAACTAGTTACTTTTTGGTGGGGGGACTCAATATTGTAATGCATTACTTTCAAAAGTAACTTTCTCCAACACTGGCTGTATGTTTATATTTATTTTAGTAACATTAACATTTATTTTTATCTTAGTCTGCTGGCTGCTGCAGTGTGGTCTGTTTTTTCTAATGATACTAGTGTTTACAAATGCTACTGTGCTGTAAACTTGAAAAGTGAAAACAGGCATGCCATAATTGAACTTTTATACAGACCACTGCATGTTGGTAATGCACTGTGAAGTTTAAACTACATGCTCCAAGATAAACATGCCTTTTTTTATGACCAAATGTAACAGCAGTTTAAGCTCCAACGCCTGAGCTTTGCCAAAGCCATTGGACAATATCTGCACAGAAAAACTTGAATCAATACCAAAAAGAAAAATCAAGTACATTTAAGGAATATCGTAAGACATTAGCTGAGGTTATAATTATGAGACATGATACACAATTAAAAGATTAATGTGATAGTACACTCAAAAATGAAATTGCTGTCATAATTTATTTACCCTCCACTTGGTCCAAAATTGTTTAAATAGATTTTTTTTTCTGTTGAACACAAAATACACTACCGGTCAAAAGTTTGGGATTTTTAAATGTTTTAAAATAAGTTTATTCTGCTCACCAAGGCTGCATTTATTTCAGCAGAAATACAGTACAAATCTGTAGAATTCATTCATTCATTTTCTTTTCGGCTTAGTCCTTTTATTAATCCAGGGTTGCCACAGCGGAATGAACCGCCAACTTATCCAGCACGTTTTTATGCAGCGGATGCCTTTCCAGCCGCAACCCATCTCTGGGAAACATCCACACACACTCATTCACACTCATACACTACGGACAATTTAGCCTGCCCAATTCACCTGTACCGCATGTTTTTGGACTGTGGGGGAAACCAGAGCACCCGGAGGAAACCCACGCGAACGCTGGGAGAACATGCAAACTCCACACAGAAATGCCAACTGACCCAGCTGAGGCTCGAACCAGCGACCTTCTTGCTTCTTGCACTACCTACTGCGTCGCCCAATTTGTAGAATTGTGAAATGTTATTCCACTATAAAATAACTCAATTTAAATAAATAATAATTAATTTAATTTAGTAGTTTATTCCAAGGATTTTAAGAAGAATTTTCAGCTTCATTACCCCAGTCTTCAGAGTCACATGATCCTTCAGAAATCACTCTAATATTAATTATTATTGTTTTTGTTTTTTTATAAAATTACAAATTATTTCATTTATAACTACATACAATAAGTAATAAATAAATATTTAATAAATATTTAACAATTTGTTTTACATTAATAAATACCGCCTTGATGAACAGAATAATTTTATAAAAAATAACAAAAAAACATGAAAAAAAACCCAGACCCCAAACTTTTGACCGGTAGTGTATATACTGATCAAGAATGTTGAGGGGAAAAACAGCCATTGACTGCTTTTTTCCAACATTCTTAAGAATACAATGTTTTGTGTTAAACAGAACAAAATAAATCCTAATGTTTAGAAGCACATTAGTGCGAATAAATAAATTGGGTGAACTATATTCCTTTAAGCTAAATGATCTTGTTATGCACACAACATATCTTATCTTCATCAACCTATAAACTCCTGGCAACAGAATTGTGCAGAATCTAAACGATGAACATGACAAATGTCAAGCTAATTCTCATTTGACGTCTGTTTAAAGGAATAAGGATAATGAAAAGTTTATTTTAGAATTACATTATAGCAGCATCAGGCACTCTTAATGTCTTGTCATGGTTTGTGCACTTTAAGTAGATTTATTTACTTAATTCATTCATTCATTTTCTTTTCGGCTTAGTCCTTTTATTAATCAGGGGTCGCAACAGTGGAATGAACTTATCCAGCATATGTTGTACATAACACAGCGGATGCCCTTCCAGCCCCAACCCAACACTGGGAAACCCCCATACATTCTTGCATTCTCACTCATACACTATGGCCAATTAAGCTTTTTCAATTCGCCTATACCGTATGTCTTTGGACTGTGGGGGAAACCGGACCACCTGGAGGAAATCCACGCAAACACAGGAATAACATGCAAACTCCACACAGAACCAGCAACCTTTTTGCTGTGAGGCGATCGTGCTACTCACTGCACCATCGTAACGCCCTGATTTATTTACTCTATGCGTTAAATATATGCACTGTAAAAATAATTTGTAATTTTACAGTTTATTTCCGGCAGCTGGAGTGACGAAAAAATGTAAAATAACGGCCGTTAAATTACAGAAATTTCCTTACATTTAAATTTCTGGTAAATTTCTGTAATTAAACCTCTGTTATTTTACAGTAAATTTCTGCAATTTAACAACCGTTATTTATTTATTTTATTTTTTTCAGGCACCCCAGCTGCTGGAAATAAACCGTAAAATGATTGATTTTTTTTACAGTGTGTGTTTTAAAGTGATAGTTTATTCAATAAATGAAAATGTACTCACTATTTAACCTCAAGCAGTTCCCAAATTGTTCTTTTTTCTGTTGAACACAATTAGAGGTTATTTAGAAAATGTTAGAAACTTGTAAACATTGACTTCTATAGAAAGAAAAACAAATACTATGAAAGTCATATCTTCAGCATTTTTCGAAATATCTTATTTTGTGTTCAACATAAGAAAGAAACTCAAACAGGTTTGTCTTCAGGTTTTCAGGGTAACACTTTATTTTGATGGTCCATTTAAATATTATAAGACTGTCTGCTTAATATCTGTTTATACTGCTCCTTCAACAGACATATAACTGACTATAAGAAACTATACATGTACATGTCAACTTACACTAACCCTAACTCCAACCTAACAGTCTACTTATAATCTAATGAGATTAGTTGGCAATTTAACAAGTGAACCATCAAAATAAAGCATGACCATTTTCAGTTTTAGATGAACTATCATAATACATTTGCACTTTTTAAATTGAGTCCTGCATTGAATTAGGGTGTTAAAAAAACTTTGTACTTTTTCAAATGATACAAAAACTTAAGGAATTTAAATTTAGTCAATTGGATTTCTTTCAGAAAGCGCGCCAATGCTAAAACATACTGTAACTTACAGAGAAATATAAAGTATGTACAACATTTAGCACATAACCCTAAGACCTGCACATATGTTTATACTGTATAACAATAAACCTAGCTGGACGAGATAAAAAAAAGAGGAAAACATAATAATAAATGTTTTATTGCTCTTCCATGAGAAAAATATAAGATACTATTCCAAACTCTTCCTTATATACAGTATAACAAATAAAGTACAAAACCATACCACCAACAATACTTAAATATCCACAATAAATAAAGCACTCTGAAGTGTGTGTTTGCTGCATCAACTACTGTATATTTGTTCCATACAACACACCCTTTCTTTACAGAAGTGACATCTACTTTGTATCCACTATATCAAAGCAAGGCTTATAAACCCCCCCCCCCCCCTGACAAGAGTTGTGACTTTTACCGTGATCTGTAGCATCTGGTCACACGTAAGTCTGTGCTTGGCCCTAAAGCAAAGGCCTTTAAACATGTGTGGGACTGTCTGTGTACACGTCCGTTTTGTTCATGTGAATTGTCACAGCCGGTGCTTTGTAATGGCAGTGGGAGTTGCTGCAGCTGACGCTGGAGCAGGGCTTATGGCTGGTCTGCACACCCAACCTCCTGTTGCACAAGCCCTGCCAGGTTTGAAGTGTCTTTGAGCTCCATACCCAAACCCCGCTGGTGATGCCCACCACTAGCGACATAAAAATTTTCAGCATGAACACAGCTACTGTAGGGACCGATGAGTCCAGGGAGCAATCCTCGCTCCTGCGCCCAGAAAAGGACACGCACTTGTTCTCCAGAGCTCTGTACTTCCAGTATTCCATATTGAGTCTTTCATAGAAATAGCAGATGATCACAATAGTAGCAGGCACTGTGTAGAGAATGGAAAAGACTCCGATCTTAACCATGAGCTTTTCCAGCTTTTCAGTGTTGGTGCCACCGGTTTTCATAATTTTGCGAATGTGGAAGAGCGCCACGAAACCTGTGAGGATGAAAGACGTCCCGACGAAGAGATAACAAGAAAGAGGGATCAACACAAAGCCAGTGAGAGCGCTACTGTCCATGCTTCCCACGTAACACAATCCTGTCAACTCATCCCCAGCCACCTTCCTCATAGTGAGGATGACTATGGTCTTCACTGCAGGAATACCCCAGGCGGCCATATGGAAGTAGCTGCTGTGCGCCTCAATGGCCTCGTGGCCCCATTTTCGTCCCGCTGCGAGAAACCAGGTGAGGGTGAGGATGACCCACCAGATGGAGCTGGCCATGCCAAAGTAATAGAGGATGAGGAAGACTATGGTGCAGCCTGTGCTTTCTAGACCTTCACGGATAATGTAGAGCTCTCCGTTTTCTCGATCACATGCGATATTCTCAGCCCCAGCCACCGAACGGATGATGAAGGCCACTGAGTAGATGTTGTAACACATGGAGAGGAAGATGATGGGACGCTCGGGGTACTGAAAACGTTGGGGGTCAAGAAGAAAGGTTAGAACTGTGAATGCTGTAGAAACAAAGCAAAGCGTTGACCACACGGCCATCCAAATAAATGCAAAGTCCTTATCCTGCCTCGACCAGTAGACATCCACAGTAGGAGTGCAACGAGGTGCGCAGGACTCACTCTTGTCTACGTACTGGAACTTCTCCGGGTTTTCACAGGATTGAGAGATGCTTGAGATGCGTCCGCTTACTGTTGTGGGTTGCCTGGACCTTGGAGGTACTGGCAACATGCCCTCACCTTTTTTAGTCTCAGGTTGAGTGTCATTTTCCGGAGCTTCGATGCACAGAGCATTAGGGTCATTGTTCGTCGGGAGTTTTGAGCAATCCAATGAGTCCGGCCAGCTGAAACTAAATTGTTCCATTATTGGTGAACACCTTTGTCGTGCCTGTTCACACATAGGACGGCATGCTGGAATAGAGGCAGACACTTGTTCAGCGCACATAGGCACATATAAAGAGCACAGGAAGAATCGCAGGTGGATATCACATCCGTACTTCACCAGAGGAGCGAATTCATTCAGCTTTATGCTTGCTTCCTCTTGACTTTCATAATTCAACAGGTTAGGCATCCGTGTCATGTTATAGCCAATTCCCTGGCACATGGGAATGGTGATGGGTTCGCATTTTGCCGGACGGCCATGCTCCAGATCATATGCTCCGATCTCCAGTGTAGATGCAGCAATCATAAGCTTGAAAAGACCAATCCCAATCTTCATGCAATGTCCCATTGTTATAAACTCATTAAAGTTTTAAAATAGCTGTAAACTATTTACATCCAAGCCATACAGGTGATTTTTGTCTTGTTTGGATAGTTACAGAAAATAATAGCTTCTGTATTTTAAAATGTATACTTCAATTCATGGTCCATCATACAGAAAGTGACAATGGATGTGCATTTGTTTTGAAGGAAAATAGATGTTTATTTTGAAAATCTTCATTGGCATGCCTTGTTTCATGGCATTGTAACTGCGCTGTTGTTTGTTTTTTATATATATATATATATATATATATAAATATCCGAAACTTATGAATTATAAGGAAACATTTCAAAAGTCCGTCAGTCCGCGCAAACAGTGAGAACAATCAATACTGGATGTCAAAACAAATCCCGTGCACCGGCACGACTTCAAACGTCTTTAAATCCTTAAAAGTACGCTACTTTCGAAAGAGTTTCGCTCAGCTCCCCATTCACATCCACGAGAACAAACTTTAAGCAAGCAGCAGGACGGGTTGAACGCGGAATATTTCCGATATAAAACAGATCCGAGTCCACGTTTAGAAACCACTGCGCTTCTCATTCGCTTGTCGTTGTGCTGTTCAGAATCGCCTTTTCATCGGTGACAGACTGACAAGCTCCTCCTAGCACTCCACCTCCTGCAAAATACTATAAAAATACAGTCATCCATCCCTCCTCGCAGACAAGAGTGCGGCTTGCTTGCAGAGCAAGCTTGTAGAGCTGCGCTTGCTGGAGGATAATTGAGTGACTCGTTTTGTTGGAAACTCAGAAAGTAACAGAACAGCAAAACAGTAAATGTTTAATACAAAAGATGGCATTTCAAGAAGTCAAACAGAAGCGACAACCAATATTTTTTTTATATGCGCCGGGAAAAATAAATAAATAATATATAAGATTTATATACAGAAA
>CAIGQZ010032318.1:14921678-14938861 GCA_903798205.1 Danio tinwini
ATCCATCCATCCATCCATCCATCCATCCATCCATCCATCCATCCATCTATCTATCTATCTATCCACTTTATCTGTATATGTATATATTTGCCCCCATTCAAAACTTTACACTTGATTTTACAGTGTTACCTGAATGATCCACACTGTTTACTAGTTTTATTGATACTTGTTCATGCCTTGTTTGTCCAGTTAAAATGGCCAATGCAGGTCTATTAAAATTCTTTTTTTTTTTTGAGTATTTATATGTATTTGAACCCTTTCCAAAAATGACTATATATTTATACACACACATTTGAGAACACAAATAAAGAAATCTAAAATCTAAAGAAAAAAATCTTACCTTAAAACAAAGTTTAAAACTGACAAATTGCATTGAATGTCTCAGCATCTAAAATATAATACAATACGTTTACCTGAGTTCTTGATTTTGCTAAAGTTAATTTAACAAGAACCCAAACCGAGTGAAGCAATCAAACAATATTAACAAAGTCAAAATAAAATGACTGTATAGCCAGCTCAATAAACATTTGCACCATTCATAGATCCTCCAAATCATTGTTTTTCTAATGAAGAATTGTCAAGTTTAAGTCAGTTTACTATAACTGCAATCAAACTCTATGCTTTATCACAACACAACAATTTCCAGCACATGTGTATTTTGGACTGTAACATCTAAATGTAAAACAGGCAAATATTTTTCTTAAAGTATCACTGAGTATTACTTTGTAAGGTGTGTGTTTCAAATATACATTAAATACTGCATTCAAGGGGAACACTTTAGTTTAGGTCACAATTCAGGCTAGTAACTACTGGCTTATCACCAGCCTATTATTAAGATATTCACTGTTCATTAGTAGTTTTAAAGTATGATCTTATTCTACATTCCTAATAAACCCAACAACCCTAATTATTAATAAGCAGATAATTAGTAGTTTATTAAGCTAGGATTGTTAGTTAATTGTTTGTTAATACTGTGAATTGTGAACTAAACTAAAGTGTTACACATTCAACCTCAACAGAGTATGAAAAATAAATGATAACACTTTACAATAAAAGTACATGAATAATGATGCGTTAATATGTAAACTAAACATTACTTAATTATGAACTAATCATGAGGTAATATATGCGCTAATCATTAACCCATTCTTAACTACTTATGAACTCCTTATGCACGTCCGTCTATGTTTACTCTGAATAACAATATAGTGTTCTGTCAACATCAGCATTAATTCATTTTCCCTCAGCTTAGTCTATATTTCAAAGGTCGCCACAGTGGAATGAACCACCAACTATTCTAGCATATGTTTTACATAGCGGATGCCCTTTTAGCCACAACCTGGGAAACTGGGAAACAACCATACACTCTCGCATTCACACACACACACACACTTTAGCTTATTCAGTTCACCTGTACCGCATGTCTTTGGACTGTGGGGGCAACCGGGGCACCTGGAGGAAACCCATATGAACACGGGGAGAACATGCAAACTCCACACAGAAATGCAAACTGGCCCAGCCGGGACTTGAACCAGCAACCTTCTTGCTGTGAAGCGACAGTCAGCATCAACATGAACAGTTTAAACAAAGGAGTTCATGAGTATGAGTTAATGGTGACGTGCCCCTCCAAGTAAAGTCATGACGTAATTATACATTAACAGCTCATAAATGTTGGTTACATTTAGCTTAAACTTAAATGGTGATTAATACATTAATTAACAACATGCGCTAACAGGAAATTCAGGTACACTGTAAAAAACCCGTAATTTTAAGGTTTATTTCCAGCAGCTGGTGTGGTGGAAAAAAAAACGTAAAATAACGGCTGTTAAATACTAAACTAGAGTTAGTTCATGATTAGCACATGCCTTAACTCATCATTAATTCATAATAAAGTAGCGTTTAGTTATTTTAGTAACAATAACAGATTACTCATGTAATGCTGTTGTAAAGGGTTACTAAATAAATAAATCCCACACTGTAAAAAAATCCATAATTTTACGGTTTATTTCCAGCAGCTGGGGTGCCGGAAAAAAACAGTAAAAAACTAACGACTGTTAAATTACATAAGTTTACTGTAAAATAATGGACATTAATTTACAGAAATTTTCTTAAAATTCAATTTCTGTAATTCAACCTTTTATACGTTACAGTAAATATCTGTAATTTAACGCCCGTTATTTTACGGGGTTTTTCGTCACCCAAGCTGCCGGAAATAAACCGTAAAATTACAGATTTTTTTATACAGTGTAGCTGTTATTCACAAATGAACTCTTGTGACTCATGTTGTAGTTAGAGTTAGTTCATGATTAGCACATGCCTTAACTCATCAATTCATAATAAAGTAGCATTTAGTTATTTTAGTAACAATAACAGTACATTATTCAAGTAATGCTGTTGTAAAGTGTTACTAAATAAATAAATCCCACACTGTAAACAAATTCATAATTTTACCGTTTATTTAAAAGACGTAAAATAACGGCTGTTAATTACAGAAATTTACTGTAAAATAAAGCACATTATTTACAGAAATTTTCTTAAATTTAAATTTCTGTAATTCAACCTTTGCTATTTACAGTAAATGTCTGTAATTTATCGGCCGTTATTTTAAGTTTTTTTTCCGGCACCCCGGCTGAAGGAAATAAATCGTAAAATTACAGAATTTTTTAGTGCAGGATTTCTGATGCCCTCAATACCCTTTTTCTTTTCTGCCATGTGTGTTTGCATAGTCACCCCAATGCCATTCCCAAACAAATCTTTTTCTACTCCCAAAAAAACATTTCCACAGGTTCATCCTCCGGTCTATACAAGACCCAGGAGGCTCTCACTTCACCATTAGTGCCTATTTATGCGCTTTCAGTCTGGGGCGTAGGACAGGGAAAGCACCACCTGCGATCCACGGTCCATCTCTCCTCCATTCTCATGCTAAACAGAAGAGAAGACGAGTGTCTCTAGAGTCCCAGTGTGGGCATTCGTGATCTCTAACTCTAGCGCTCAGGATGCAGATGCACATTTTACTGCAATGCAGAGTATCGCTTCCCTGGTTTCCTCATACTCTGACGGGTCAATTTCCTGATGAAATGGGATTCCTTTTGGCGGCAGTTTTTGTTTTGGCTGAGAGCTGTTTAAGCACTGCTTTCCACGTCCACGACCACAAGTCTGCCATGAAAGAACCTATTCTTCATGCTCGGTGAATGGAGCAAAAAAATAAAAGCAGAGCAATCACATCTACAAGGACAATCAGTCAGCTACAAATGTAGCCATTAAAGCTGGGTAGAGCTTTTCTGTGAACCACGAACATGCTATTAGCTCGTTTAATAAAGGCATCACTGAACACTAATTAGGACAAACGATACCAAAATGCAACAACCACTAGGAGAAGAAAAAAAAGTGAGCCAAACTTCATGAGGATTCCAAAAGTAATGGAGTGGCTTGAAATAGTACACTGTAAAACAATATCTGTTAATTAATGGTTTCTGTGTTTTGTGATTCACAAATGGGATGGGATCTTGATCTCTGAGCTATGGGATCTTGAACTTTGATCTATGGGATCTTTGAGCTATGGCATCTTAATCTCTGTTTTGTCAACTTTTGATGTTGAAAATTTAAACCTACAGTTTAACAAAATGACTTTTATTGACATTTTAGTAGTTTGATATAAGGTGTAATAAATAACATGTAAAGAAATACTGGCAGTTTATTACAAAGTTGTAGAACATTACAATGCTAGAAATATGACACCAACCCAGACAATAAATCACTGTACACTATTCAAAATGTTAATAAAAGTCACTTTTTCAAACTTTGCAATGTTAAAGGTTGTTGGAAGAAAGATCAAAGTCCCCTAATGCAAATCACAATGTGCGAATTTGCAATATTGACATCGCAGGATTTATATAATTAACCAGGAATCACAGATTTGTGAAGTTATTGGAACGTTTAACTCTAACAGTGTGAAATGTTTTTATTTGGATTACATTTTTAAGGCCTGCTTTTAAAGCATTCGGTCAAAAGAAATTATAACGTACTTTAGCAAAGATTATCTTTATTTTTACAATGAAGACTGTTATTATTCATTTGATTTTGTCTGTAACTTAATTACAGTTAAGTCAGCTTGATATCATGAGGAAACTTAACTATTATGTTTTGTCAGTTTAGTGGCTAATTCGTATAGGGCCAGGCGGAATCTGCGGACATTAGTTTTTTTTTTTTAAATCTGCAGATTTTATGCGGAATGATTTTGAAAGTATCATAATTAAAACCTTAATATATAAAATAAAAAGTAGTACATTTTACCTTGTATTTAATGTTTACAATGCAAATACAATTAGATACACGTTATTTAATAAACAAAGCAAGTATCTCATATAATCGACTAAAAGACAGAAAATATTACTTTACAAACTATATTGTAAATAAATCACATATATATTTTTTATAATAGTCGGTAATATTACTGAAATTAATTTAAAAACTGAATAAATATACGTTTACACACATTTACACAAGTAGGCCTAAATAAACAGAATTAATGATGGGCTAAAAATCTGCGGAATTCTGCACGCGCAGATTCCATGTGGGCCTACTAATTCGTAATATGAGTTCAGTCGTACAAAAATGTACATGGCACCCAACCCCACCCCTAAACCCAACAGGCGTTGGGGGATGAGCAAATTGTACTAAATTAATAAATAACGATTTAGCTAATAGATCAAGAAGTTACAAGATCTTGTTGGTTAGACTGCACTGAAAACTAAAAAGAAGAAAACTAAAATATATTTGTTTTATTGTTTCATCACTGCTTTAAATTGTTTCATTTATTTTGTTAATTTTTCTATAATTTTGTATATTTATGTGAATGCACTCATCTCAATGTAAAATTGTGAATAATTTCCAAATAATCATCGTGTGAAATTATTTTCATGTTTAAATAGAAAACATAAATATAGCAATGCAAGTTTATTCCAATATTGCGAAGCCCTAATTTAAACAATCATAAATCTGACTTCTGAATGTAAAACACGACTAAACACTATTTCAAATTTCTGAAATTATTATTAATTACTTGTAATGTTTTTTGCACTAACCTGCACTAATCTTGCTTTATCACACCATCTGTTTCTTTTTTACAAAGGTTTTTATATCACATTATCTTTCGCATGGACTGGAGATTTTAAAGTAATTGAAAAGGATGAAATAAAGCAAAAGCATTATCCTTATTCCTCATAATCTATTTCATACACGCAACAAACCTTTTTTTGCACCAGCAATAATCTATGCTGTAAATATAAACTGTGTGGGATTATTAATGGAAAAAATATATATATATAATCACAGTTGAAGTCAGAATTATTAGAATTATTATTAAAATTATTAAAATAATTTTTTTTCTTTTTTAAATATTTCCCAAATGATGTTTAACAGAGCAAGGGAATTTTCACAGTATGTCTGATAATATTTTTTCTTCTGGAGAAAGTCTTATTTGTTTTATTTTGGCTAGATTAAAAGCAGTTAAAAAAAAAAACATTTTAAGGTCAAAATTTTTAGCCCCTTTAAGCTATATATTTTTTCGATTGTCTACTGAACAAACCATTGTCATACAATAACTTGCCTAATTACCCTAACCTGCCTAGTTACCCTAGTTAAGCCTTAAATGTGACTTTAAGCTGTATAGAAGTGTCTTAACAATATCTAGTAAAGTATTAGTATACTGTCATTATGGCAAAGATAAAATAAATCAGTTTTTAGAAATTAGTTATTTAAACTGTTTAGAAATGTGTTGGAAAAGTCTTCTCTCCATTAAACAGAAATGGGGGGGGGGGTAACCAGGGGGGCTAATAATTCTGACTTCAACTATATAATGTACATTTTTTGGAAAAACTCAAAACACTGGGGGTTACACACTTCTGTCCAGGCTATGTGTATGAGTATAATGAGTACATGAGTATAATATACACTTACTATAAGCAGAACCACACTTTATGCTGAATAAATCTGAATGAGAATGATCCAGACGTCAGTGATCTCATTCTGTTTGTGTATGAGTGCAGTATGATCATGAATATTCTCAATCTAATCATCAGCCTGAGGGAGGAAAGGCCTTATGTCTTCACACGACTCTTATTTGAGTACAGTTTTTCTGGCAGTCTGCAGGACCAGCCGGTCCCATCCAAACTATGAGAACAACACAGGATGCCAAGGAAAGCGAATACTTAAAGGGGACCTATTATGCACAAATCGCTTTATAAGGGGGTTTAAACACAGTTGTGTGGCAACCATTGTTAGCCAAGTAAGGTTGCAAGTTCCGTCGTTACAAACATAGTTCGTTAATTTGGTGTTTCCTAAATCCGTCATTGCAACAAACATTCGCAAACTGCATCGCAAACTTGTACGCTTGCAACTACACCTCTAGAGCTGTAGTTAGAAGCATAGTTCCTGGTTGTGTTCCATTCCCAGTTATCCCCCCATGCCCTATTCATTTAGAATGTCCCAACAATTGAACTTGGAATGAATTTAAAAAAAAGAAACATTAAAATCATCACTCTTAGATTTAGTTTGCTTTCAGAGTTATTTTACAGGTCTGTTTTACTGCATTCCTTTAGTTCACTTTGAAATCACTTATGTCATTTTGAAGGCAGCCATGGCTCATGATGAAAGCTATAGGTGACCTATTATTTAAAAGCGGAATTTACGTTTCCAAAGCTTGTGAAAACAAAAATATATAGCATATGTTAATGCTTTTAATTTATAGGTTATTTAAAAGGTGAGAAGCATCCACCCACTATTAGAGATTTCACCATATTTGCTTAAGAGAATATCAGTGACCAAGAGGCATTAAAACCCTGTAGTCTCCATAGACAACGTTTTTTTGAGATACTTCTTTTCACTTTTTAAGTTTTTCATAGAGATAACATTAATCCAGTTTTGAATATGCTGCTATGCTGAGGCGTAGTATGGTGGCCCAGTAGTGCAAAACACAACGCATTAAGATCACACAACGCAAAAACATATCAAAAAGCAAACATTAATTTTACAACGCAGAAACATTAAGATGAAAATGCAGAAACATTAAGATGAAAACGCAGAAACATTGACTTCACAACGCAGAAACATTAATTTCAAAACGCAGAAAAATTAAGATGACAATGCAGAAACATTAATTTCACAACGCAGAAACATTAAAATGAAAACACAGAAACATTAACTTCACAACGCAGAAACATTAAAATGAAAACGCAGAAACATTAACTTCACAACGCAGCTGCATTAAGACTCTCAACACAACTGAAATGCTCCCGACCACTAGGTGGCAGTGGAACACCAATTACTTCTTCTTCTTCTTTGAGAAACTTGATGTTTTTTCCACATTTGCTGCAGAATGACGGACAACTGTCAAGCGAAGCTCAACAAAATGGGCAATACATGATTGCAACGTCCGCAAAATGAATAAAACTCAAATGAATACTCTTGAGATGTGCACGCGATTGCACGTTTATGTGGACAAAGTGCCACCTAGTGGTCGGGAGCATTTCCGTTGTGTTGTGAGTCTTAATGCAGTTGCGTTTTCATCTTAATGCAGCTGCATTGTGAAGTTAATGTTTCTGCGTTGTGAAGTTAATGTTTCTGCGTATTCATCTTAATATTTCTGCGTTGTAAAGTTAATGTTTCTGTGTATTCATCTTAATATTTTTGCGTTGTGAAGTTAATGTTTCTGCGTTTTCATCTTAATGTTTCTACGTTGTGAAGTTAATGTTTCGCGTGGTTTCATTTTAATATTTCTGCGTTGTAAAGTTAATGTTTCTGCGTATTCATCTTAATATTTTTGCGTTGTGAAGTTAATGTTTCTGCGTTTTCATCTTAATGTTTCTACGTTGTGAAGTTAATGTTTCTGCGTTTTCATCTTAATGTTTCTACGTTGTGAAATTAATGTTTGCTTTTTAAAATGTTTTTGCGTTGTGATCTTAATGTTTCTGCTTTGTGATGTTAATGTTTCTGCATTGTGAAATTAATGCGTTGTGTTTTGCACTACTGAGCCACCATAGCATAGCCATTTGTAGCTCTCATTTGGATTTAAAGTGACAGTCACCAAAATGGCTAAATTGTTTCAACGAGTTATAAGACTTTTTTTGTGTGGTATTTTGAGCTGAAACTTCACATACACACTCTAGAGACATCAGAGACTTATTCTACATCTTGTAAAAAAAGGGGCATGATAGGTCTCCTTTAAAAAAAAAGGCTTAATCTGTTGAGCTCAATTTGCTCAACTGATCAAGTCTGGCACCATTAAAAATAACTTTTACTAAAAAAGCTTTAAATAGAATATTTACACACACATTTACCATTGAAAGACAGAAAGCAACACTACAGCCCAAAGTCAATGCAGCAGACAAGGTCATGACAGACAGCAATGTACATTTTATTTAATTTTTTATTTTCAGAATTGTCATGATTTAAAGAGGAAAATTATCTAAACTTTTTTTGAAAGTGTTTCAGCAAGATGCTAATGGTCTAATCTAATTCAATGATTTATGCTAAGCTAAAAGTGCTCCTGCCAGACCCAGAGATCATCGGCTGAATGGATTTAAAAATGGTAAAACTCTTTAACTCCAGGGGAGTAGCAAAATGAGCTTATTTTGCAAAAAAGCAGAGTGTTCCTATAAACTCTAGCTTTTTTTTACTGCTCACATTTAACATCTGTTTGCCTCTTTTACAAATATATTTACACAGAAAATAACATAAATGGGGCTGCGCAGTAGGTAGTGTTTATTCTATTATTTACAGAGACATATAGTGTTTGTATCCAGACGTATTCAATTACTGTAAATGGCAGGTATGACAAAGTTTTCAGCAAGTATCTTCAATGAGTAGATTAAAATAAATTGGACAGCCTAAACACTCCAACCTCATGCCAGCCTCCCCCCGCCTGGGTTTCCAGCAAGACATGGACATCTAACAAGTCCTATTAATATGGTGTGGATGGCAACAGGAATCAGGTATCACGTCGCTGGCTTGAGTTCACAAGACTGTGTTGGGGTAAATGCAGACAGACTGTGACATACTGCCAGTGCCTTGACCGTGTTGGCTAGAAGTATTCAGTATTCACTACTCAGGGTCGATGGGGTGAGGTGTCAGCAAGTAGGCAGCAATATTTCATATTTTTCTGTAAACTTCTTTGTTGGATTTTTTTTACATTTCTCTTTACATTTATATACAGTTGAAGTGAGAATGATTAGCCCCCCTGTTTATTTTTTTCCCCAATTTCTGTTTAACAGAGAGAAGATTTTTCAGCACATTTCTAAACATAATAGTTTTAATAACTCATTTCTAATAACTGATTTATTTTATCTTTGCCATGATGACAGTAAATAATATTTGACTAGATATTTTTTAAGACACTTCTATACAGATTAAAGAGACATTTAAAGACCTAACTAGGTTAATTAGTTTAACTAGGCAGGTTAGGGTAATTAGGCAAGTTATTGTATAATGATGGTTTGTTCTGTAGACTATTGAAAAAATATATAGCTTAAAGGGGCTAATAATATTGACCTTAAAATGGGTTTTTAAAAATTTTAACTGCTTTTATTCTAGCTAAAATAAACCAAATAAGACTTTCTCCAGAAGAAAAAATATTATCAGACATACTGTATATATATATATATATATATATACACACGTGCAAAATGATTAATCACATACTGTACATTAAATGAAAGAATATGGAAAAATTGACAAAAACATATTTCAAAACACTTATAATTCCACCTGCATGTGTGTAAAGGTTTAGCCAATTATATTAAAACATCAGAATTTCATTATTTCTCATTATGTTCATAGAGAACTGATTCAATCTTGTGGGACATCAAAGGCACTTTATAGTGATAATGGCCCTTAATGTAAATTAAAACATAAAGAGAAACATTGTTTAGCTATAATGCAAAAGAAAGATATTCATTCAACTTATTTTATTTTGAAATTATAACAATGTGTAAAATATCATGAGGATATAATGTGACGAAACGTACAGTAGGTTAAGGGGGTAAACTGAACAAATAATTTTCACCCATCTGCCAGGCTGACAGTCAATAATGTCTTTCTATCAAACCTTGGTGCTCTTCCCACCCCTCCACATGTTGTGTTTGGAGCTTAAGAAAGTCCTCCCATTCCAATTTCTTAATCATCTGTCATTCAAAGACCACATTCTTCATTCTCCTCCCATTCCATCTTCATGGCACTTGCTTCTCTTCATCTCACCTCCCCTCGCACTCTTCACACTCCTCTCTGTTCGGCTACATACTGTTGTTCCAGTTACTGCCATGCTAACATCAACACAGGACTCATATTCACATAGTCGGTTCTTCTCCATACATGAGAGTGAAAAGAGAGAGAGAGAAAACATATATGCTGTTTTTTGGCAAAGGCTGGCAGGACTACACATTATCAGGCCTTGCTCTTTAAACCTGTAGCATAGCATGAAGAATGCTAAATGAAACACACATTTTCCTGCAGTGATTCAAAATGAGAGACACTGAGTGTTGAAAGATTTGAATACTTGTGAAATAATTTTTTTAGCATGCAAAAGTGCCAGCAATTATAGCAGAAAATTATTATAATTTTTAAATGATAAAAAAGTAATGATACAATGTGATCTGAAACACTATTATAATTATGTAAAAGAAACAAATCTATTCCAATTCATTTTACAATAACATCTATTCCTTTAATAGCCAATGATCAATTAATGATTTCATTCCTAAGTGTCACATAATTTCATTCATTCATTTATTTTCTTTTTAACTTAATCTCTTTACTAATCTGAGTTTGCCACAGCGGAATGAACCGCCAACTTATCCAGTCCATGTTCTATGCAGTGGATGCCCTTCCAGCTGCAACCCAACACTGGGAAACAGAATCACACACATACACTACAGACAATTTAGCTTACCAAATTTATCTATAGCACATGTCTTTGAATTGTGCGGGAAACCGGAGCACCCGGAGGAAACACACACCAATACGGGTACAACATGCAAACTCCTCACAGAATTGCCAACTGACCCAGCCGAGGCTTGAACCAGCGACTTTCTCGCTGTAAGGCGATCGTCCTACCCACTCCGCCACTGTGACACCCTCTGTCACATAATTTGTCAAAAATAATTAGAATTATTTGCTTATAGTGTTTCTATAATAAAAATTGTTAATGATGCTTCATGGGTTTTTTTTTAAGAAAATGATACATTTTATGAACAGCATTTATTCTGAACTTTCACGTTACATAACCATAACGGTTTGTTATGATGATTTTAATGTGGCTTTGATTAATATAATATACATTTCTTTACTGTTAAATATTACATACACTTACCGGCCACTTTATTAGGTACATCTTACTAGTACAGGGTTGTACCCCGGTTTGCCTTCAGAACCTGTCTTAAATCTTCGTGGCATAGATTCAACAAGGTACCGAAAAGATATCCTCAGAGATTTTGGTCCATAGTGACATGATAGCATCATACAGTTGCTGCAGATTTGTCAGCTGCACATCCAAGATATGAATGTCCCATTCTACCACATATCAAAGGTGCTCTATTGGGTTGAGAACTGGTGGCTGTGGAAGCCATTTGAGTACAGTGAACTCATTGTCATGTACAAGAAACCCGTCTGAGATGATTCGTGCTGTGTACACTGTGGTTATAAAGGGATGGACATGGTCAGCAACAATAATCAGGTAGGCTGTGGCATTAACACGATGCTCAATTGGTTCTAATGGGCCCAAAGTGTGCCAAGAAAATATCCCCCACAATGTTACACCACCACCACTAGTCTGAACCATTGATACAAGCCAGGATAGATTCATGCTTTCATGTTGATGATCCCAAATTCTGACCAGCAGAATGTCCAGTAGAAATTGAGACTCATTAGACAAGGCAACCTTTTTCCAATATTCTATTGTCCAAAAGCCTGTGCGCCTGTGCGAATTGTAGCCTCTGTTCTATGTTCTAAGCTGACAGGAGTTGTACCTGGTGGTCTTCTGCTGCTGTGTGTGAAAATCCCAGTAAATCAGCAGCTTCGGAAATACTCAGACTAGCCCATCTGTCACCAACAACCATGCCATGTTCAAAGGCACTTAAATTACCTTTAGTCCCCATTCTGATGCTCGGTTTAAACTGCAGCAGATCATCTTGACCATGTCTAAATGCATTGAGTTGCTGGCATGTGATACCTAATAAAGTGGCCGGTGAGTGTATATCAACAATAATACTTTTTTTAAGAAGGAAGAAAGAAAGAAAGAAAGAAAGAAAGAAAGAAAGAAAGAAAGAAAGAAAGAAAGAAAGAAAGAAAGAAAGAAAGAAAGAAAGAAAGAAAGAAAGGTTGAGTCACAACTATTTAAAAATCCGGAATTAGTTTCTCAGCATTGTAAAATAACAATCATAACAATTATTTATTTATGATAGAAAATTTCCAAAACATCTTCATGCAACATGACCTACTTAATATACTAATGATTCATAGCATAACATTAAAATAGATCATTTTGACTCATACGGCCTATTGTTAGTTATTCCTATAAATGTACTTACATTACAGTTTTGTGCTGGGTATACACAAATATTGCCCCTCACTGTGTACATGATACACAATGACAAATTAGAATAAGAAAAATCCCAAACCTGTATGTACTGTCTCAACAAGCCTAGATTATACTGATTCCTCAACACAATCTGAAAATGGAATCATGCACACGGAGAATGAACAATACAGAGATATTCTGCTTAGAAACAGAACATTCCTCCCACACAAGACATAAACACATTAAGTGAAAAGTTCACCCACAAAGGACAATTCTGTTATCATTTACTCACCTTTAAAAACCTATTTGAGTTTCTTTGTTTTGTTGAACACAAAATAAGATATTTAGAAAAATGCTGGTTGCTGGGGCCCACTGACTTCCATAGTATTCTTTTTTTCCCTAGTATGCACGTTGATAGATCCAAACAACTAGCATTCTTTAAAATATCTTCTTTTTTCTTTTGCATCAATCCTTTATGTAACCAAAGCATGAACAAGCACTTCAGTATTTCGTTGAGATAGTGAAGGGTGAAGTCTTGCAATTTTACATAAGTGAAAAGAGGCAGATCGTGAAATATTACTAATATGTGAATTAAACGAAAGCATACCATCTAGTATAACCCCAAGGCGTTTAGCTTGAGTTGTAAAATTTACTGGAGAAATATTGGTAACTAAAGGATTGAGTTTTGGAAAGAACATTCATGTATGTGTGTGAATGAGTGTGTATGAATGTTTCCCAGTACTGGGTTGCAGCTGAAAGGCCATCCGCTGCGTAAAACATTTGCTGGATAATTTGGAGGTTGTGGTGACCCCTGATGAATAAGGGGACTAATCCGAAGGAAAATAAATGAATGAAACTGTCTGTAGTGTATGTCCTTGTCCTCCAGTTTGGGGTTGAGCGTTGGGCTAATGGCCCACCTCGTAAAAATTAGATGTTATGAAACACCAACGTGGTGCAGCTTAATATCAACTTCGATTTAAACAGGGATAAGTAATTCCTTTAAATAATATTACACTGATTCAAATTAAACTAAGCTAATTCTCAATTCAATTTTACATGTAACTGGCAACTGATCAAGGCATTCTTCAGCTTTTAAACAGTCAGATTGACAATTTCTACAGTGTGTCACTGGCTGCCTGTTAAGTTTCGTATTGATTATAAAATATTACTTCTTACCGTTAAAGCTTTAAATAGTCTAGCTCCTGTTAATCTAACCAACCTCATGTCTTTCTACAATCCAACCCGCTCTTTAAGGTTCTCAAAACTCAGGGCTTCTGGTAGTACTCAGAATATCAAAGTCAAGTAAAGGAGGTCGAGCCTTCTCATTTATGGCTCCTAAACTCTGCAATAGCCTTCCTGATTATGTCCGAGGCTCAGACACACTCTCACAGTTCAAAACTAGATTAAAGACCTATCTTTTTAGTAAAGCACTCAATGCATCACATAGCGGTGTGATGCATTAATGTGCTACGCGCATCTCGTTTATATACACTGTGAACAGCAGCTACGCTAATTATTCCCTTTATTCTCTATTTCCACCTGGGGATACTCATCCTGAGGCCTCCAAAGATTTTGCAGCTCACCAATCCAAGACCTGTGAAGAGATGATCCCAAGGTTTTCATAATCCCGGACCGGGCCGTATCCTGAGCAGCTGCTGTAGTGGCCATGAAGGATTGGAGAGTATGAAACTGATTCTTGTGAGACTCCAGGGACAGCCGAGTCTTCGCTGACGTCCAGCATTCTCCAGCCTCCATTGTCTAGACTGCAGCTCTGCACAAGACATTTGGCCATAGGAGAAATGGTTGTGCCCAACTGAGCCTGGTTTCTCTCAAGGTTTTTTTATCCATCACTTTCGTCAACGTGTGAAGTTTTTTCTCGCCGCTGTCGCCACTGGCTTGCATGGTTCGGGACTTGTAGAGCTGCACATCGTTGGATTTGCTCTTTAGTGTTTGGACTCTCAGCAGTGAATATTAAACTACACTGAACTGATTGAAACTAAACTGAACTGACACGTTTCAATTTACTATAATCTTCTATGTGAAGCTGCTTTGACACAATCTACATTGTGAAAGCGCAATACAAATAAAGATAAATTTAATTAAATTGTTACACAGGGATAGGCAGTATTTATGATACATTTATTTCAAAACGTATTTCAAATACAAAATTGTATTTTGTAATTTGTGTTTGATGGGGTTTATGAAAATGGGTTAATATTTTGTATCAAAATACTTTAGTGTCTTGTATTTTTTAATTTTTAAAATACAGTAAAATACTTTGTAAGAAGTCTACATGATCACATCATAAAAATGCAGCCTCAGATTGATGCTTTTTCAGTTATTTGCCTTGGCTTGAGATCAGAACAGAAAATTGATTAAGAAGGTGGTCAATGCTTGGAAGTTGGATGGAAATTATGCAAGTCACATAAAGAAAATAACAGACAAATGCCAACAAAAGTCAACAACCATTGAAAATAGTATACTGCACAAGGCCAGTCATATATAATGGCATTATAGTGTACAATTTAACATCAGCATCTTTGCCTAAGAAATGAGATGGAATAAAATATTGGTCCCTAAGAACAGGATGTGGAGCCTTTAGCACATAATCATCCTAAGTCTCAGTGCTGTAGGTGGAAATGCAGAAGATGTTTAGAAATATTAAACACCTAATATGGTGTACTGGTGTACGCTGAAGAGGGCAAACCGGAATTCTTCCAGTTAAAGAAAAACTGAAAAAATCTTAGGAGAATGAGTATACTGTACATATAATAGTAGTTTGGGATGGACTGCTGATGTGATGCCAATAAAATAAGACAAACAACATACAAATAAGTCCTACAGTGGTGATTCCTACAATGCTTCATTGGCTTTTAAAATATAGGACTGTTAAGAGATTGTTGCAGTTTCACTGGCCACCCAATGGATGGAAACACAATGAAGAGATTTAGTACTATATTCTAACTCATTATCTGCATTACATGTTTTTTTACAGTGATTAAAGAGATCATCTTCAAGATGGGACTTTCTGTATCAAATTTGTACAAAATGTATGCTAAAATGAAAGAGAAAGTCAGTTTAATATTAAAGGGATTGAATAAATATGATTGAACAGAAGGTTTGTGAAGAAAAGTCATGCTTCCTTGTAAATGTATTTTGTAGTATTTTCAAAATACAATATTTTATTTTGATAGTGTATATTGTAGTTTAATTTGATACATGTAAAACTGAGGTATTTTATATTTTATTGTAAAATACATTTTAAAATCCCTCATTTTTCAATCTTCATAGCTGCAGCTATTAAAAAAAGTGTCAAATTTGTTTCTAACCATTGCAAATCTAATGATCAACAAAAAATAACTGATGTGAAATGTCTAAAATGTCCAAAATGAAGAAAACAGACCTGACACAGCCTCACTGTGTGCAGCTTTGAGTAAACTTGTGTTTTGCAGTACAATGTGTGCATTTGGAGGCAAGAGATAATAGCCTCTATTGGCCTGTTAAAACCATGCAGGATGGATGTGGGTTGTTTTATGCCAAACTTTTTTGTGGGCCAACTTACATTTGATAGAAAAGGCTATTGTAAAAATTATATGGGAAAAACATATAGTGCTAACTATTTATGGCCCGTTTGCACTGAGTGGTACAGTACGGTACGGGTCACCTTTATCAGGCTTGCGTTTCCACTGCCAAAATGGTACCAGCATGGTACCCTTTTGGTGGGCGTGGTGTACGACAGAAAGTTTCAATCAACGTCATTCTTGCTCAAGGAAATAACACAGTAAAGCTGTACAGGTTGTTCACATATGATATGAGAAGCACTTCTCACATAGCAGATGCTTTATACACATAAATACTTGTGTATAAATGTTCATTACTAAACTTTCTATGAACATGATTTGATTATAACTGCAGATCAATGTGATCAATGAAATAGCCTACTGTAACGTCTGCAAACATATAAAATAAATAAATAAATGCAACATACTCTGAGCACATACAGACCCTTACAGTCTCTGATATGTTACCAATTACAGAAATACTACACACAGCATACATTTAGTCCTTATTAGGGTTCAGAAACAACACAGAACATACAACCCACAGTCAGTGCAAACCTCTCAACCTCATCTTTAACCTTCAGCAGCACATGTAACCTCTTGTTAGAGAGTAATTCCATCATTCCGAGTTCATAATAGTGCAAAAGGCGATGATAATAGTTAAACATGGCAGTTTGTTCATGTTTTAGGTTGCTGGAAGAATCATTTGCTCTTTGTTTTTTCGGGCTTCACTGTAGTGTTTGTTCGTTTCTGAAAGGATCGGGTGTCAGAAGCACTTCAATAATCACATGCACGTTATTATCATCAGCTCAAGAAGTTCATTATTTCAAATATAGACACGCGGCGAACGAGAAAGTGAAATCGCTCGCGCTTGCACAGACTTGTAAACAACTACAGGGCACAGGGTAGATTCTACTCTTCTTATTGGCTTTGTGGCTGTTCATCAAGACAACGACAAGATTTGTTTGAACTCGGGTCGACCACATATATATCATAATATATATAGATCGTAATAATAATAATAATAATAATAATAATAATATATATATATATAT
>CAIGQZ010032318.1:14953903-14968003 GCA_903798205.1 Danio tinwini
TACAGTTTAGTAAAAGATAGTAAATCAGTTTATAACTATATTAATTTTAAATTATTATCTATAGTCATTCATTTTAATGACATTATTGTTTGTTTTTTAATATTTTACAACAAAACGATCTTAACCAAGTATGACATCATTAAGATCCTGATTTAGTTTATTACACTTAACCCTAATTAGACAGTCTGTTATGTTTTCTTTGTGTATGTGGATATGTAAATAAAGTCATAAGTGTTTAACCAATTTTTTTTATTTACATATTTTGAGTTCAGAAACTGCAGAGATGCCAAAATGATTGTTACGATATATAATAATGAAATAATGACTGAAATTCGATCGCCATATTTGTGAAATACAGGTGTAACGCTCCTAAGGAGTTAGTTAGTTACCATATATGGTTTGCCTAGATGGTGTGTGCTAGATTGTGTGTGCCTGAAACGTGTGTGGTTCTGAGTGCCTGCAGCTGGATATTATTGATGCAGACAGCAGCAGCAGCAGACACGCAGACCCACACGTTGGCCTCGCTAGATTCAGACCACTAGATCAAGTCCTGATGAAATTATGTATTTGTAATATATTTTGTATAGTTCATAAATAATGTACATATAACTCATGTCGACATTTTTGGGCTGGCTCATAACGATACAAAACCGAAACAGAGCCATCATATATGGTGCACCTGACCTAGATCTAGTGGTCTGGTGGATCTAGCCTGAAACGTGTTTGAGTCTGTCGGCCTGTAGCTCGCTGGATTGGAGCAGTAAGCCTTAATGCCTAAAACTCAATAAAGTATAAAAATAGTAAGCCTATTGTTTGAGTTATTATGAGTTATTGCTAGGGCCAAACAGAATCTGCGGACATTTTTTGCTAATCTGGATTTATGTGGAATAATTTTATGAGTATCATAACTAACACCTTATTATATGAATAAAAAAAATTATACATTTTTTACTTTTGTTTAATGTTTACAATGCAAATCCAATTAGATAGCCTACACTTATTTGGTAAACAAAGCAAGTCTCATATAATATATCTACTAAAAAGACAGAAAACATTACTTTACAAAACTGTATTGTAAATAAATCATGAACATTTTAATATTTATTTTATTACATCACAGTAATATTAGTCAAAATGAATTTAAAAGCTGAATAAATATAAATGTACACACATTTACACACACATATATACATAGACTCAATTATGGGCTAAAAATCTGCAGAAATCTGCGAGCACAGATTCCGTGTGGGCCTAGTTATTGCTGTTGGTTTGACAAGGTCTAGTATGTAGCCTCAAGACACTTATTATTACAAATTCTAATTTATTCTGAGTAAATTGCATCTTTGAGATATACTGAATGCAATAAATAAATAACATAAATCACATCAAATGCAGAATTCCTCTTTTTAAAAATAATGGTATATTTCTGATTGAATATTTGAGGTGGCATCATGCCTAAAGCAATTTGGACCACAGTGTTTAAAGCAATAGTTCACCCAAAATTATTAATTCTGTCATTTACTCCTATTAGCCGTTTTTGAACACAAAAGATGATAATGTCGGCTGCTGAGACGCATTGACTTTTTTCATGCTATGGAAGTGAATGGATCCAAGCATTCAGCATTTCTTAAAATATATTATTTTGTGTTCAACAGAAGAAAGAAACTCATAAAGGTTTAAAGCCACATGAGGGAGTATAAAGGATGCTCATTTTTACCTTGAGTAAACTATCCCTTTAAATGTTTTACGAGGTGGGACGGGTGGGGAGGTGAGCCAGATAAAAGGACTGAATGGCGTTTAAACCTAACTTACATTTTACTGACTTAAAACAGCTTGTATAACTTTTTAAAAAGTTAAAAACATGATTAACTTGGTTTAATAAGTTATTTAGACTCACATGAAATCATCGTGTGCAGAAATAATTTCCAAAAATTTCCATGCACAGATTTTTTTTAGCTGATCGAGTCTATATATTTACTTGCAGTTTGTAAATATATATATATTCATTTTTTATATTAATTCCAGCAATATTACTGAATAATACAACGCAATCTCGTAACTTTTTGATTTAGTGGCTAATTCGTATGAATTCGTATGATCTAATTCGTACAAATAGGTACGATTTGCTCATCACCCAATGACGGTTGGGGTTAGGGGTGGGGTTAGGTGCCACGCCTCCTTTTTAAAATCGTACATTTTCGTATGACTGAACTTGTACGAATTTGTACGAATTAGCCACTAAACTGACAAAACGTAAAATACTTACGTTTCCTCGTGAGATCAGGCTGAGTAATATGCAAATGTTTATCTGATTAATGAATCTTTTATACAGTTAATGATTTTTTTATACAGTTTGTGAAGTAATATTTTCTGTCTTTTATTAGATATATTGTATGAGAGACTTGCTTTGTTTACCAAACAATTAGAGTAGATCTAATTAGATTTGCGTTGTAAACCTTAATTAAAAGTTAAAAAGTTATTTTTTTATGTTGTGTTTTAATGTTTTACTATACGGTCAAATTATTCCACAAAAAATAAACATTTCTGCAAAAAAAAAAAGCAAAAAAAATACTGATTCTGTCTGGCACAGTTGTTGTCATTACTTTGACCATATCATTATTTACAGTATAGAAAACACTAGATTAGTTGTAGCACACAGGTTTTCACTGTTCTTTGGTTATGTGTTTACAGCTAAAGCCATATTTCCTACTACTGTCAGCATAGAAAATGTCAACATGTGAATTAGACTAATGTTGCTGTAACTATTTATACTTGACTAGTCAAACCACTGTTGTTGAGGTGTGAGGAAAAGTATGACTTCTTGAAAATCCAACAGGAAACTAAGAAAGGCATGGTTTCTTGAAAATGTTTTGTATAATTTGTCTAATTCAATGAATTACCAACAGATTAATGAAAGGGGGAAGCAATAGAGGAGGAAGGGCTACTAAAGCAGAGCGAGGAGGAGCCTTAAGCTGCACACCTTCTTGACGTGACTTACACAGACTTTGCTCTCACTTCACCTGTCTATTCTGTTACTCTTTCTGCATCTTCAGATCCAAACACAAATACAGGAGCCAACAGGAAACTGCTGCAGAATGGTGAGTGTTTGCATGAAAATTCTGCAGAAACAAAATAATTCAGTTTTGTGTGTGTCTCAAGAACATTCCTGTAAACTTTCCTGAAATTATGGTATGAAACAAAAGCAATATGGACAAACCTTTTGGTAATCTCATTCACTTTTGTTTAATATTAGTTACTTTGCTTACGAAAGTGAATAAACCCATTGCCTTCAAAGCGACAAGTTGACTTTACTTTTAAAAGTTAGTAAACCCATTGTAACTTGCTACTGTTACATTCTCTGTAACTCAATTTTTATAACTACTCTCTACACATAATTTACTTAACTGAATATTTTAAGACAACAGGTTTACTCACTTATTCTAAAGTCAACCAATCACTTTAAAGCAATGGGATTACTCATTTTTTCTAAGTAGTGTGAACTAATCACTTTTTAGCAGGTCAAACAGTAGCTAATCAGAGGTGATGAAGCCATAAAAAATCATAATCAGCTGATCGGAGTGATTAAATGTGGTAAAAGTGGCTTTAAAATCTCATCGTTTAAATCACATCAAGCCTTTAATCTAAATGGGATTGTAGTAAATTCATGTTGTTCTTTTGTTGATTTGATGACTTCTGTTGTATTGTATGTTGCTTTGTATGTGTCTGCCTAACAAATAAAGTTATTAGATCTTTAAAATGTTTGCTAATTTCTTATCAATTTTAGTTTATGTGACACTAACAAAGCATATCACGTTTAATTTTGTCAACGCTTGTATCTGTTTTAGGATAAATCTGAGAATGCTAAGTGTGAGGCAGAGGAGGAGAATGCAGCTATGCTGGGAAACACAAATAAAGCAGGAGAAACAAATGATGTAAGTCAAAAAGCTGAATGCACTGTGAGTCGTGATCATGTTAAATGTACAATCAATAGTATTTCCTACATGTGAGTCAAACAAGAATAGAAGTTTCAAGAATTAAAACAACATCTAATCTAATCCAGCTTTCAAGAGTTCACACTCAGCTGATGATTGATTATAAGCAAGTTTGGCATGCTGTCCCGGGAGAGAGCCCTGAGCTCAAAAGGTCCTTGAGCCCTGGGCTCCCTCCCGTTTGCAGGGCGAGAGGGGAGCTTTGAGCTCGGGTAGATCTCGAGAACTCCCCCCTTTTGTAAGAGTTGATGAAGAAAATAATTGCTACAGAAAGATATGCTGATGGATAAAAGTTTGACTAGTGATAAATTTAGATTGTTCAGTTAACTTGTAGTGCATGTTTTTGGAACGTGGGAGGAAACCGGAGAACCCGGGGGAAACCCACGCAAGCATGGGAAGAACATGCTAACTTCACACAGAAACGACAGCCAGTCTGTTAAAGGACTTGAACCGGTGACATTCTTGCTGTGAGGCCGTAGTGCTCGTCACTGGGCCACCGTGCCGCCCTATGAAAGGAAAAGAGGAGGAGTAGGGGTGGAAGGGGGGATTCTTCAAACGAAGATGACTGTAGTAAGAAACCCTGGCTCTTTATAGTGGGTTAGAAATCGTCTGATTGGTTGGTCATACATGGTTAATGCATGACCAGCCGTGTTCAATCATAATCACGTGATTCTCTCGAAATTAGTTTATAAATAAACTTCACTTATTGTTCATTAGTCTTTCATGTCCATGTTCATGTCCTCTTCTTTTTGTCAGCAAACAAAAAAGGTTGTTATAAATGTTTTATCATAATCACCTATAAAAAAAATCTTTCTCTAAACTATTTAAAGCAGGGGTGTCCAAACTCGGTCCTGGAGGGCCGGCGTCCTGCTGAGTTCAGCTCCAACTTGCTTCAACACACCTGAGGTTTCTACTAACAAGAGCTTGATTAGCTGGTTCAGGTGTGTTTGATTAGGGTTGGAGCTAAACTCTCCAGAAGACTGGACCTCCAGTACCGAGTTTGGACACCCCTGATTTAAAGGAAGTTTTTTGTAGAAAATAGACTCAATTTACAACTCCCCTTGAGTTTTGCAATTTTTTCAATCTGATCATTGAATCAGATTTCAGCATTAGCAAGTAACCAAAGAGTTTCAATAATTTTCCTAGTTTCTGAGATTTTCTTGGCCGATATGGCTCGAAATACTGGCATAATAAGGAACTTTGCTGCCGTACCTAGGCTGCAGCAGGTGTGCTCCCTGTGCAAACAGGTGGCAACATTGGGGCTGTTTACACATGGTCACATGCGTGTTTACTGATTAGTTAGCTATAAGATCAAAATATAGACAGGTTTATAGGCCCTCCGATAACTCAATCGGGATTAATATAAATCCAATCGCTCAAACCACTTTAGGACATGGTCTGAGGTGCATTCTGGACTGGAAAGGTCAAAACTCATCTGGTTATTGAAACCACATATGTTAATTTGACGTCTCACAAACAATAAAAATAACAAACATGAGCGTGCATGTGTTATGAGTAACTAGACTGAATCTGTGGACATTTTTTGCAATTTCTCCGCAAAATAAAAAAATGTATAAAAAGTGTAAGTGTAAAAAATATGCTGATTTTATGCGGAATAATTTTGGGAGTATCGTAACTCAAAACGTTATATATGAATTCAAATCTAATACATTTTTTACTGTGATTAATGTTTACAATGCAAATTCAATTAGATCCACTTATTTGGTAAACAAAGCAGTTCTCATATAATATATATACTAAAAGACAGAAAATATTACTGCACAAACTCTATTGTAAATAAATCATATGAAAATATTCATATTAGTCAATAATATTCCTGAAATTAATTAAAAAACTCAATAAATAGAAATTTACACACATTTACTCAAGTAAATAAAATTGGCTTAAAGACTAAATTTGCAGAAATCTGTGGATTTCTGCTCACGCAGATTCCGCGTGGGCCTAGTTATGAGCTATATGACCATCAGATATTACAGCACAAATGCATAATCTACAGAAACGCCACTAATAACAGTTTAATATGTTTGTTTAATTTTATTTTAGTTTTTCTGACAAGGAAACCTTGGTAAATTCGCATATAGCATGAGATTTGAAGATCAGATTTATATCCCTTAGAGGAGACACATGTGGTCAAATGTAAATGGAACTGTTTTCACAAATCAGATAGCTATCCAATTTGAGAAAACACATGAAGTGACCAGGTTATATTGACAAAGGTTATCTGTTTTCAGGTGCATTAGGTGCTGCTTAATATCATTGAGAAAAATATTAAATTTTTCATGGATCTTAATACATGATGTAGCTACAGAAACATCAAGATTTAGATAGGAAAATCATTAAAACTCTTTGATCATTTTTTTGCAAGATGCTACTGGTCTAACCCAATTCAATAACCTGTGCAATGCTAAGCTAAAAGTGCTCCTGCCAAACTTGGAGATCAGCTAAATGGATTTAAGTGAAGTTTATTTATAAACTAACTTCGAGAGGATCATATGCTTATGATTGCTTGCAGCCGGTCCTGCGTTATTCAAATTATGATTCACCAATCAGACGATTCCTAAGCCACTTTAAATAACCTAAGTTCCTTATAATATATAACAGCCATCTTCATTTTAAGAATCCCCCTTCCACCCCTACTTCTTTTTCTAGATGGCTGGCACGGTGGCCCAGTGGTTAGCACTGTTGCCTCACAGCAAGAACGTCACTGGTTCTAGTCCTTACAAAGCCAGCTGATATTTCTGTGCGGAGTATAGACGTTCCCCCCATGTTCTCGTGGGTTTCCCCTGGGTTCCCCGGTTCCTTCCCACCGTCCAAAAACATGCAACTTAAGTTAATTGACTAATCCAAATCAGCACCATAGACATGCTCCTAGTAAGTAGTTATCTCTTAAGAGCAATCACTATCTATTCATAGCTACTACAGCAGGGGAGTTCTCGAGATCTACTTGAGCTCAAACTCCCCTCTCGCCTTGCAAATGGGAGGGAGCCCCAGGCTCGAGGATCTTATGAGCTCAGGGCTCTCTCCCAAGACAGCATGCCAAACACGCTTCATAATCAATCTTCAGCTAAGTGTGAACTCTTGAAAAATAATAAAACTCAACTGTTTAAATCTACAGGAGTTGTAAAATGAGTCTATTTTTTAAAGGTCACAAAATACTAGGAAATTGTATTCACTTTGCAGCTATCTAACAACTTGCTTTACCCTTTGTCAGCTAGAGATTTTAAGCATTTAAAATAGAAGTCAAATTTTGTTTGAACACAGTGCATGTTGGATTAAGTAATTTGAAAATTCTTTCTATGCATATAACTCATAGAACTGTTGAATGATTCATAGCGCAGCTCTAAACAGGTGAACAGTCTATTTGTGTTCATTCACGTGAGAGTCATATTATTACTACGTAGTATAAACTGAACATAAAAACATATGAAGATTACTCACAGAATTCTGAGAAACTTCATTTCCATTTCTGTACCCAGAATCTTCATGTCCAATTCTATTTTCATTTTGATTTCAGAGCAAGAATCGTAAGGAATCTCCAGCAAAGCTAAAAGGGAACCAGAAGTTGGTGTACCTGCGGGCTAATAAAGGACTTATAGCCATTGTATTGGTTTCAGCTGCTATTATATTTGCTGTCGTGGTTGCCATGCTTGCCACTAGAGAATCAGACGGGCATGGACATGGCCATGGTCACGGTCGCTCCCAAGTGCATAACATCACAAAAAAACCATAACAAAAGATGCAGCAGACCAATTGAAAATCAGTTCATCACTTTTGTTTTTAAGGAGACTTTAGAAGATTTTGGACATTAAATCATGCTTTGTGTAATTTGATCTGACATGAAATTTCTGCCATTATTTATTCACCCTCATGTTCCCAACTTTTTGAAGAATGTTGTCTTGTGAGGTACAAAATATCATTGTCCACTATTGACAAATTTCAGAATATCTGAATAATTTGTGTCCTATAGAGAACAGTAAAGTCATACAGGTTTGGAATTACTTTAGGGAGTATTTGTACTATCCATTTAAGAAAATATATGCTGCTTTATAAACACCATTGCTTAACTGTTTCAACACACACTCACTAATATCAGGTTGTGTGAAAAAGCTGTTTAATAAAGCTGACTTAGTTTCATTGTCATATAAATACTGCTATTCAGGAAACACTAAGAAAAACACATTCCCCACATTGTGCTGATAGTTTGGTATGTAAACATTAGAAGATGTGATTACAAGTGAGGGCATTTTCTAAGGTCAAGCACATGCATTCTTTTTATTCTATTCTGAGTGACAAAAGAAGCACAGATTTTGTATTTTTTTTATTATTAATTTTTTTGCTGTGGTTACAAAGGAGTCGCCATATGAGGCCAAAGATTTCAAATAAAAATCACAGCATTTTTTTTTTGTTCACAACCAGATTTTGCATGTTAGAAATTCACTTGTCAAGTGCCTCAATTGTCATAATCATGTTTGTTTCAAAAACTGTATTTATTTTGTTGAATGCTAAATTAAATGCTGCAGTCTATTTTAATCTTTTATCACCTTGTGAGCGTTATTATATTCTCAGCAGTTTCTTGAACTTCACAGTGCTCAGATCATGTTATGTTTTAATAAAATAGCCCAGTATATATATCCCTAATATCCCTCTGGTCAGTAAGTAGGATTTGTATCTGTCAATCCCAAGATAAACTGATGCTGTATTGGCCACAAAAGAGGCAGTATTCCATACTGATGAATAGTGGTCTAAAACCAGGCATTTCAGTTTCATAGTCTAAGCCCATATTCAATCCCAAAATTATTCATACCCCTGGCAAATTCGGGCTTAGAGTTACTATTATTGAACCAGCAACTTTTTTTTGGACCGGAAATGACACAGGCTTCTTCTAAAAGATAATTAGACAACGTACAAGAGACATCATTATGGGGAAAAAAATTCTTTATATAAAACATTTCTTTAAGTAACTTTAAATCAGAATTTTCCAGGGGTATGAATAATTTCGGGCTTGACTGTATATTATTTTACTATGATTTGTCATGTTCTAAAGGCATTGTTATGGAAATAAACTTTGATATTAGTGGTCAAAATATGAATTCAAAACCATGTCAATCTACAGAGAATTGCTCTACTCTGAAATGACTTTAAATTTGTGTTGGGTATGATGACTAAAACAAACTCTTCTAAGAATACACAGAAATAGACTATTCTAGTAAGGGCGTTTCTTTTTTTTTATATTGTAAACAAGTACTAGACTTAATATGAGCCAAATGTGTTACTCTGATGGTCATTATAACATTTATAAGCCTGTTATAAATGTATATCATCCATCAATCATTCATTAATCCCCCTTTTCTCTCTTTATACATTAGTAGTAAGAAGTTGTACAGTTGAGACACTTTTGGCTTTTTAACAAAATGATAAATCAATATTTCTATTATTAAATAATTAGCAAAAAGAACACTAATTAAAATTAGAGAACACTATAAGTTACCGGTTTTAATCTGCCATTTTTCCCTGACTTTCATTGACTAATAGGCATGGCTGTCAATAAAAGACAAATTCATGAGATGACCGAATGTATAATGAAGAATCTCAATGTGCAATTGGTCCAACACTGACAAGTGGCCAAACCTCTGTTGTGTGGACAAAGAATGGGTAAAAAGTTCACTTAGTGATGAAAACAAAGTTTAATCTATATGGGTATGGGAATCTTGTTTATAGTCAAACTGGGCTGAGACTAAGGGAGGAAGTGTCATGGTTTAAGAGATATTTTGTGCAGCAGGAGTGGAGTTTCTTATACAACCATGAAGGGGTCTTATGGAGTCAATCTAGGGCCAAATATACTTGCAAAATAAATTAAAGTTTTGCAAACAAAAAATAAAGTATTGAGCAATATATATATATAAATACAAATCTCCAAAAATTGCAAAGCAAAAATTTATTTTTGAGAAATAAAATAAATTTTGCTAACAAAAATAAAGAACTGCATGGGGAAAATTAAGTCTTGAGAAATAAGAATGAAATTTGCAAACAAAAAAAGAACTGCAAATAAAATTCAAGCAGAGCAAAAAATAAATAAATAAATAAAAATAAAACATTTGCATATATTCAACCTTGAGTTTGCAATACTGTTTTCACTTTACAGTTTCTCCATTTCTGCACTTTTCGGGAGTCAAGGGAACTTGGGCGTTTACGGAGGGTCCGGACCTGCCTCCATTTAAGCGACGTCATCACCTGAAGACACAGTCTTACAGTCCAGTAGTACCAGGCCTGCCATAAACGCCCAAGTTCCCTTGACTCCGCCCCCTTGCCACATCAGGGCCACAAAGTGAAACATGCAGAAACGGGAAGTGCAAAGTGAAAACAGCATCGCAAACTCACTGTTGACTAAAAAGCAAATCAAAATGAGCAATGCAATTGAGTGGGCGTTTTTTAAGGACAATGCTATAAAAAATCTTTTGCAAAGATATATATTAATATGTATATATTTTTTTTTATTGCAAATATTTTCTCTTTTTTGCTCTACTTGATTTTTATTTGCAGTACTTTTTGTTTGCAAATTTCAATTTATTTTTTTTAAAAACTTAATTTTCCCTTTGCAGTTCTTTATTTTTGTTAGCAAAATGTATTTTTATTTTTCTAAAATAGTTTGATTTGCATTTATTTTATTTTTTTGCTAAATATTTTATTTTGTGTTTGCAAAACATTATTTTATTTTACAGGTATATATGGCCCTAGATTGGCTCTATATGGTCTCAAACTACCGGACCGTGGGCCATTTGTGGCCGACCCTGCTTCTCCCTCACAAATATAACGAGATTCAGCCCAACAACATTTTTTAAATCATGATCATTGTTGTGGAGTAGTATTTAAACTTGTGGTTTTGATTGATTATTAATTTGATTGATTATTAATTATTATTGCCTATATTATTAAATTGTAGTATTTTCATAGCAATTTAAATACCCCTTCAATATGTACAACAAGAGACAAAATGAAGGAGTTTTGATACTCTGGGAAAGAATGTCTGAATCCATCAATTACATCAGGTTTCAAATTTTTTCGTGTGCTAGAATGTTAAAACAGCCTTCCTATAAATTGTCTGTCACTGATATGGCCCCCCGCCAATTTGAGTTTGTGACCCCTGTTATAGCACATTATTAAGTGAATACAAAAATATATACAGAATCTTCTTCTGCAACATACGGTTCTTTCCCTGCAATCAGTGACCTGTCAACAATTCTTATGCAGGACACTGAGCCCTGACACAGCAAATGGGTGAAGCAGTTCCTTGTTATGCAGCACAGATTTAAAGTTACAAAATATACTGATTCTACACATATGATTGCGATCAGATTGCATACTGCATTACTGCGTTAGATATTGCTGTTATGTAATTAAGCTTTGAATATTGGAGTGAGGCTGGGTTTGACTCCACGCAGTGTATCTTTACTTATGCCTAAACAGAACTCCCCAGAGAGAACTCACCCAGTTAGTACACATACAGTTAGACGGTGACTATGACGGTTTTCTTTTGTCTAGATTTAAAGTAAAACATCTGACATCTCAAAAAAAACTTACAGATATCAGCCAGATTTTCACTTGCACTGAGAAAATGGAACTTTAAATCAATGTCTTGCTTTGTGTTGCTGTCTTTACTAGAGATAAAGTTGGTACGTACTTGTCAGCATTTGTCAAATAAAGATTTCAGATGTTTACACGGGTGCTGCACATTTTTTTAAGAAATGTATTTTATAACTTTTTCTGTGTTGTGAAGATTAAGTAATAAATAAAAACGGTGGACGTTTTACTGTGATTATTTACTGTGGACAGCTGATTCACAAACACATTTTTATTAATCACATTGTACTGCTCAATACTCTGCCATTTGTTTTTTATATAAGGGTATTTTAATATTTTATTAAGTCTATTAAATTCATTCATTTACTTTTCTTTGGCTTAGTGCCTGATTTTTCAGGGGTCTCCACAGCAGAATGAATCGCCAACTATTCTGGCATAGGTTTTTACTGTGGAGGAAACTGGAGAAGAAACCCACACGAACACAGGAGGATGCAAACTCCACACAGAAATGCCAGCTGGAACTTAAGTGCAGCGACTTTGTTGCTGTGAGGCGACAGAATAATGTTGTATGTGCATCTAACTGATCTTTCTAAAACTTATTTTAAAAAATAGAGTATCTGTGCAGTGCAGATGGACCCAGAAGTGTTGTTAGAAAGTGGTATTAAAGTATTTAGCCTCTATATGCAATTGCTAACATAACACTAAGAAGACTGCATTTTAATTCAGTATAGTTAGATTATTTGTAACGTATTGAAAGGTAGTACAGAAATCAAATTAAAGCACCCAGTAGGTGGCAGCAGGTACACTGTCCTAAAGTCTTAATTACTTTAACTAAACAAAGCATTATTGGATCAGTAATAAATGATGAAACTAATTGCATCTATAGCTGACATACTAGCCAGGTTATATGAGAAAATGTAATAAAGAATTTTACTCCTGTTGGAACATTTCCATATAATAGATAATAATTATATTCATAGCAGCATCAAAGTAAAATAAACCCATTATTGAGGAAATAAACTTAATTAATAAGGCAAAAGGTTGCAAACATACTTTCCTGTCATGATTCCGCCAATATGGTCTTGTTATTAATTCTTGTTTTGGTGGCGGAGTCCTGACACTACTCCTGTCATGTTTTATCATTGTACGTGTCTCTGTATGAGCGCCACTTGAGGGCGCGCTTGGACCCTGCACTTTTCCACTCGATGCGGGCGCGTAGGGTTTGGGCGTGTTTACGATTGTGCGCTCTCGTCCGGGTGTTTCTGTTTGTCTATTTGCAGCGTGGTGTTTCAGTCCCAGCGTCTCTGTCTAGTTGGGTTTGGTTTCGGTCGGCACTGGGATGAAGCATGCACGCTGCGTGTGTGAGTACACGGTGAGTGTTTTCATTCATTGTGTGCTTGTGTCTCGCGTTCAGTCTTCTGTTGGTGTTATGTTAGCATTTTGTGTGTCTGTTTTATCATGTGCTCGTCAGTCTATAGTCTAGCCCCACCCTTCTTGTTAACTCATTATTAGTTCATTTGGTTCACCTGTTTGTGTATTGATTTACTACCACTTATAATCTCCTCATGTCTGCTGTCCTGTGCCAGTTCGTCTTCGTTACACTTCGTTGCTCTCTATGTCTTAGCTTTGCTTGTAGTCTCCGTCCTGATGTGGTCCAGTCCTGAACCCTGCCAGCCTGCCCAGTCCAGTTTGTTTTGTTTGTTTATTATTTGTTTGATTTAGTGTTTTTCCCCCTCGGGTTGTTTGCTTTCCCCTTTTTATTTTATTTTATTGTAAATATCCTTACTCTGCGATTGGGTCCTTGCCTCCTTTTTCCCCTAACCCTACCGTGACATTACGAACTGGTCAAAAATGAGGACCCAGCAGAGTGAAGACAGCCCCTTCTCCAGCTGCATGATGCAGCTCATCAGTCTGCAGTCTCTGCGGCAAGGTGGCAAACCCTGGTAAACCTCCTCAACTATGCCCTCGACAAGCCCCTCAATATCCAGCAGATGCTGGAGTTGGGTGAGCTATATTACCATCAGTTCGTGGAGCATCTGGTTCATCAGGCTGCTCATGGAGAAGATCCCGATCCCAGCTTTCTGCTGCCCTCTGCTCTGAAGCGGAGAAGAAAGAGGCCAACAACCACAATCGCCGCCTACCCAGCCACAAGCGAGCCCACTACAGCACTTCCAAATAAGGAACCCATCCAAGACCACTCAGCACTCCCAGAGTCGGGTGAAGTTAGTGGCCAAGGTTTGAATGAGCCTAGTCCTGTGTCTCCTCGCTCGAGGAGACGGAGGAGGAATAAGACACTAGTGTCGGCTCCAGCCCCAGAGCGCCCGCCAGTGTCGGCTCCAGCCCGTCTCTTAGCCCTGCCGGCCCCAGCCCGGCTTCTTGCCCTGCCGGCACCACCCAGATGCCTTGCCCTGCCGGCCCCAGCCCGGCTCCTTGCCCTGCAAGCACCACACAGATGCCTTGCCCTGCCGGCCCCAGCCCGGCTCCTTGCCCTGCAAGCACCACACAGATGCCT
>CAIGQZ010032318.1:14968267-14995702 GCA_903798205.1 Danio tinwini
CAGCTGGCTCTCCTCAGACCTCCAACCTCAGACCCTGGCTCCACCCTGGCTCCCTGCCGGGGTCCCTGATCCACTAGACTCTCGATGGACTCCTTTTTCCCCTAACCCTACCGTGACACTTTCCTTGATAAACAATAGCTTATTTCTATTTTTAAAGAATCATTTTATTGTAAGAGAAACTTTTAGACACAATATCTAAAATATTTATTTATAGTCTTAAATCCCAGTGTGGAATGTTAATATTTTCAGTTGTACCAGAGAAGTATTCCATTTATTCAAAGATAAACTGATGTGGACGTTAGGAAAAGCTGAAGTGAAGTGACGCCATTGGTTTTATTCATAGATATATTAAATTTGGCCGTTAGTAATTACGTAGTCAGTATTATTATTTATTCATTTATTCATTTTCTTGTCGGCTTAGTCCCTTTATTAATCTGGGGTCGCCACAGCAGAATGAACCGCCAACTTATCCAGCACGATTTTACGCAACGGATGCCCTTCCAGCCGTAACCCATCTCTGGAAAATATTATTTATTCATTTAAGTTCATTTATGCATGTTGCATATTTTTTCAACTTTATTATTTCAATACCACAAAAACAAGAGGTATTAAGTTCACGTGTTTGATTCTGACTCAGATCATATCTGAGATGACGTCAACATTTCTGAAACACGTTCCACGTTTTAAAACAGTTTGAGTTCGCCCGCGCGTTTCTGCAAACCGAGCAATCATTTCTACTGATTTATCTGTGTGGTTGAGGTAAGGAAATGGCACTTTATCTGTCATTTTTATACGTATTTTTTAATGTTTACGATTTTATATTGCATATTTTATATATTACTTTTATTTGGGGATTCAAGAAAACAGGTGAAAATAATGAACATGTTCAGCAGGGTGCGAATTACGGGGTTTGGGGGTAACATTGACTACTAACTATTCTGTTGTTTCTAGTAACAACTTAATTTTTTTCCCCATTAATTTCTATGGGATCTGTCATTGAAATATCAACTATTCAGTTTTGACTAGTATGTATTCCAGCTGGGACTTTTATTTATATATATATATATATATAGCACTTATGTATAATAACTATTCATTAGATACTAGTACTTTTTCATTAGTATCTTTTTAATAAGTATTAGTACTTATTTATTAGATACTAGTACTTACTAAATAGATACAAATGTATAAAATTATAAATGTACTTTTAAACAAATGTATAAAAGTATAAAAGATACCAGTGTCTAATAAATAAATACTAGTACTAATTAATAACTACTAGTATCTATTTAATACTAGTATCTAATGATGAATAGGTGCCAGTATTTATTTAATAAGTACTAGTATCTATTTAATAGATGCTAGTATCTAATGAATAGGCATGGGACAATAACCGTTTTTAAGGTATACCGCGGTTTGGAAAAGTCAAGGTTTTAAAACCGTCAAAATTTTCTGCAATACCTTTCCTAAGGTATGTGTAAGATTTTTTTATTTACATTTTTTTTGTTTAGTTTTTTTAAGACAGCAGTATCTTCAGCAGAAAATATATTTAAAGATGCCGTTTTAAATTGTAAAAAAAATCTGTTTTTGAAACAAATGAAGATAATAATTATTTTGGCCTGACATGTTTACTGCTCCAAAATATTGTAAATGTTTCTTAAAATAAAATATATTGTGTTCAAAGGTGAAAAACGTTTTTGTTTTTCACTCAGACATTAAAAAAGAACACATTTTAATCACGATACCGTGATAATTTTATCCAAGGTTATCATACCGTCAGAATCTTATATAGGCTCATGCCTACTAATGAATAGACTAGTACCTAATGAATAATTACTAGTATCTAATGCTAGTAATTATATATAAAAATGTATGTACTAGTCCCGGCTGGAATACATACTAGTCAAAACTGACATTTGATCTTCTCCATATCACCACTCATCTTATCCCGCTCTCTTAGATCCTCCTCCTCCATTCACCTCTCTGTTCCCTCTGCCCATCTCAGCACAATGGGGCGCAGAGCTTACAGTCGCTCTGCTCCCAAACTCTGAAATTCTCTTCCTCCTGACATCCGCAACATTGACTCTCTCTGTTTAAATCCAGACTTAAATCAGAATCAGTTTTATTGCCAAGTGTGCTTCACACACACAAGGAATTTGTTTTGGCAACAGAAGCTTTCAGTGTACATAAAGTGACGAGTGACAACACAAAATTAAATACAAGAAAAGAAAAGGCAATAAACATTAAACAGAGATGCAGTTAGTTAAAACTCATCTGTTCAAAATAACTTACTCTTTATAACTGCATACCACACTCTGTATCATGTCTTTGTTTTTATCATCTTCTCTATTTTTATACTCTTGGTTTATTTTTAAATTATTGAATTGTGTATATGATGTTGTACAGTGACCTTGGGTTTCTTAAAAGGCACTTTAAATAAAATGTATTATTATTATTTGTTGAAAACTTATCAAGTGGCTTTCTCTGTACTTTATTGACAACAATATAGACTTTTTTACATCTCTTATGTTGTTACTATTTGAATCAAATATTTAAACGTGTTACCATTGAAGCACTTAACATTACACACAACATAACACTTAACACTTAATTCATTTATAAATGAGCCGTTTTGAACAAATCTAAATGAACAATTAAAGGTGCAGTAGGTGATCTGCCACAATGCTAACCTGTTTGCATAAATCAAAAAACACAGTCTCTCCCGTGCTGTCCAAAGCCACACCTTCTGAATGCACGAGTTTGCGCACATGACAGCAGAACCCTCTCTCATGTGTTGAGCTAAAGCGACTAGTGCTTGTCCGGCGGCGTGCAGGAATTACACTCATTACTAAGCCTTACTTACATGCTATTTCAAACCAAATATTCAAAGTAGCATGGTAAACAATATAGGGAGCGCGACACAGGTTGTCAATGTTTAAAAATGAACCAATGTGAATATGAATCCAACTTCAGCTCAGTAAAGCAGGCTACTCGAAATAGCGCTATTTACTTGTGTTTTGTTGTTAAACTAAATAAAAATCTACATTATCAATGCTGTAAAAGGTCCCTTATGAAACTGAAAATAGTCACATCTATCTATCGCCAGAAGATTTTAGTGGCTGAACAACACTTCTGTGCATATAACCCAGTTGTAACAACAACATCTACATCAGCTTCGCGTGAAGCTAAAATAGTTTTAAAACAGAACATAACTGTCTAAAAGAAATCCTTCATCCAGCGGGCAAAAGTAACTTCAATATTGATTCAGGTTTTTAAAAAGTTTTGATTTAGCATGTAGTTACCTCTCTCTCTCTCTCTCATGATCGCGCAGCGCGTGTTCCTCTGCGTATAAATAGGTGCGCAGTAGCTCAAAACTGCACTTGCTGACAGACAGTTTGAGCTACTTATTTATTATGGGAGATGTCTTATGCTATACCCAGAATATAAAAATACATATAAATACATTTAAATCATTTACATTAATCATTACTATTGGACTGTGAAGAGACTTTCAACCAGCACAACAACAAAAAATTCTGAAGACAATCACCTACTGCACCTTTAAGTGACAGATTTTTGAAAGAGATTAGGCGCCACCCATTGGACATTTTGGTTTTAATTTAATGTAGCATGTAATTAAAAAAAATAATGTAATACTTTGATATTCAGCATTTGGAACAATCTGATCATTATAATAAATATAAATTTAAAGTGAAATATGACATCTAAGATGTGAATAAATTACATTTAAGAGAGAGAGCATTTTATTCTGCGTTCCTTGGTGGGTATCGATCTAACATGTTATTAATCGCAATGTTAAAATCCCTTCGAAACTGCTGTAGGATATTTCTTTATTGCAACTGATTTGTATTGCTACTAATACTGATTGTTTTTCATCTAGCATGTTAAAGAAAGTGCAGTTTTGTATCCATAGATGAACATAATAATTATTAAATATAAAATATTATTAGCAAGAGGTGGCCTGAGGGGTCAGAATTGGTATCCAAAATATTACCATTAAAATTATACTTAATAAACATAATCTCTAGTCCTGCAGACCGTTCTGACCCCTGTGAAAGCCATACATCATTGCACCATTGTGTCCTCCAAAATTTAGTGTCTTTAGAGGTAGTGTAATGTGAAGTGGATGCTGACAATGGAGGTGCGGTTTATTAAACAGAGATGGTCAGGCAAGCAATGGTCAACACAGGGGCAAACAGATGTATACAGGAAATCCAGAGTCTGTCGTGCTTTCCAGCTTTTTTTCTTAACGAATCAAACTTAGTCTGTAGATTATGAATATCAGAAGAATATTGTCACGGTTGTGGATCTATCTGTTCTTCTTGTATGTGTGTGTGTGTGGGGGGGAAGTGGGTGTGTTTGTTTGAGTATAGCTTTACCGCGTGGTGTGTGTGTGTTTACATTTATTAGCTGGGTTATCATGTGTCTTGTTACCACTCATCTCACTCAGCTGTTTTCTATAAACCACTGCTGTTGCGCATTACCGCGTGCCTTTATATGTTCAGTGTTTGTAGATAGCGTTTGTCAGTCCGTTGTTTGTTCACCTCTGTGTCTGCTTCCTGTAAGGCACTCTCGCTAAATCCGCTGGTGGTGAATTGTCATAAGTCTGTAATATTTGGACGTTATGCACGTCTCAGTTTCATTGATGTTGTTGCAACTGCCTGCACTGATGACAACCATATAAGTGAGAAACTTCACCTCTGATCTGCTGCTCTGATGAACTATTACTGCTGGTAAGCGGGCTGATTTCCTTGAGAGTTGCTCCATAGCACTAACCTCCCCTTCCCTTGATATCTGGTAAGATATCACTGAGAGACTTCACTCCGGATCTGTTTTTTCGGATGAACTATTACTGCTGTTTAGCGTGTTGGATTCCTTGTGAGGAGCACCCTTGCTCTACACAATTCCTCTATAACTGGTGAGATCAATACCAGTTGTGACTCTTGTTATCTCTATTAATAAATCTTTCATTCACTTGCATTTGGGTCTCCTGTGTATGATTGTGACAAATACTTTATTGGAATATTTTCCAAAAAAGCAGAGACCGCCTGAAGCAAACCCATCTCAGTCTCACCCCAGGACAAATCCAAAGTGTCTGTCTTCACAAACTTTATACATTTTTTTTTTATACCTCTTGGTCATCTTGTTTTAACTCTGACCATTTTAGGATGTTTTCTCTTTACTGAGAGGTTTAGTATATGTTTAATGTTATTTTTTGGGGCCATGTCCCCTGCAATGCACCTGTTTTCACACCAGAGTTCTTTCTTCATAGATTAAATCTCTTCTGAGTGTTCACAGACATTGCCATGATGGTACATTAATTTTATGATGTCACTCAATCTCCTGAAGGCCTCTCACAGATATAACTTCATGTGTGTTTTACATATACTATCATTGTTTCACATTTAAACTCATTCTCCAGCAGCTCTAAACAAAAGTGACCTCACACATTCCTCAGCAGAACACCCATTCTACACAGACCACCAGTTGTCACCTTTATTCTCAAAATACACCACCAGTCATTGCCCTTTTTTCTCAAAATACATGTCTAAACATCTTCTTGGAAATGAATGTTAAGAAAACAGGGGAGGTCATCATAGACCCCAGGTCAGTGAGCGATAGGAGCTCTGTTGTGGTTTATAATAAAGACATCAAGCAGGTGGATTCATATAAATATTTAGGGGTGAATATTGATTGTGAGCTTAATTGGCACTCTCAGGTGTCAAGTATTTGTGCAAGAATTCATCAGCGATTACACTTTATATGTAGGCTAAGAATATTTGGAGTGAGTAGCAGCATAATGCTAACCTTTTATTAAGCAACAATAGAGTCTATTTTAAGATATGGGATTATTATTTGGTTTGGGAATCTGATGGTAAAAATGAAAACCTAAGTAAATAACCTGATGAGAGTGGCAGGAAAAATGATGGGAATTAAGACACTTGGTTCGCTAAAAGACATCTTTGAGTTGTGCTCATTTTTCCTGATTCTTCACATGTGCTGTCTTTGGAGTATGAGCTGATGAATTCTGGCAGAAGATACAGGGTCCGATTATGCAAGTATAATAGATATAAACACTCTTTTTCAATTAAATTGATCATTGAGCATGTAGGGCAGGATGGTCAAAGATTAAGATAACTGCATTGGTGGGCATAACAGAGGGCAGTGGGGGCACATTGTATTTTATTAAATTATTGATTTTATGGAATCGTATTTATATTAGGAGGTATTTTAGGACCAGATTTTTAATCTGAATGTATGTTATATGTTGTCTTGTTGGTGTCTATGTACAGCAAAACCTTTTTATCTAAAACAAATTTCTCTGACGGAAGACAATACATTTTACCTTGACCCTTGACTCTGTCATGCTGCAGTGTATGCACGTGTCTGAGCTCCAGCAGTCAGTCACAGTCTCACAGTGTCAGTACACTGCTTCAATCTTTCACCTTCACGCTTGTACTAAGTCATTTTAGTGAAAACCTCAGATACTGTTGGTTGTGCACTTTTTTTTTTTACAAACCAAGTTTGTCGATGCCATTATAACGACACAGATCACTCTGCCTACTCAGTCCCGCGGAAAAAGTAATGTTTATAAAACTTATGTTTATTTATGATATGGTTATGGGTAAAGCAAAGACCATGCTGGTCAGGTAGTTGAAATAGTAGGCTACAAATAATTAATTCATTCTGAATTAATTAATTATACATAAATAATTAATTCACTGCTGCCTACAACGACGATGCCAGTCCATTGCGATGTTTCACATTAGTCATTGTAAGATGCTAAATTGGTTGACATCGCCCAACCCTAGTTTAACCTGAACTTTATATAATATGCATATTAAAGGTGCTGTTGACTTGAAATTTTCACCAGATGTTGATAACAGCCGAAGAAATACATATATGAAAATAAAACAAATCTAATTAGTTTACAAATCATGTGTAATAAAATGAAATGACATAGAAAAAAAGTCTTGAACACATGAAGAAAGGGAGGTGTAAAAAGACAGTGAAAGCCCAGACAGTAACTGAAATCTTTCAGGAGTTATTCAGCAACCCTCTGCCGTTCGGCAGTGTAAATTACTATTAGATCATTTACTTGAATCATTACTATTGGAATGTGAAGAGACTTTCAACCTGCACAACAAAACATGTTTCTGAAAACAATCACCTGCACCTTTAATCTACTGAATTTGCCGTTTCAAAAACTTTTAAACATTCTAGAAAGATAATCTTATATAACAAATAGAACTGTAAATGTTATTTATATACAGAAATGTTACCTTTTCATTAGAAAACCCATAATAAACATTAAAATGAATGTAAATGTATGTTATTTTTCATATTTTACAAATGTTATTTCTACCCCTATAAAGATGAGAAATACCAACAACTCGCTATAAGAGAAATATTTTTTAACTCAGGCTAGAGTGTATAAAAGATTGTTTATTTTGCAGTCCAACATATAGCCTTTTTTATAAAATGATTAAAAGTAGCTTACATCACAGTTTTTTAATAAATTATATAACGCGTTTTTAAATGTAAGTACTTATAATTATATTAGCGAGCCTTTGTTATAGTGCAGATACGGGCAGTCAAATGAGAAGATCGTAGGGCGTGGTTGATTTGACATACAAGCAGGTAGTTTTTTTGTGCATGCCCAGGCTCCAATTTCAGCAGTTTTTTGCGACAGTTTGTGCCTGTCATAAAGCGTTTTGCATTTAAAGCATTGAAAAAAAGCGTTGTCACGTCGTCCATATTTTTTACAGTCACTGTGTGCCACCTGTGGATGTGGTAGTTAGCAGTTACAGCTCTGCCTCTACAATGGATACACTAAAATAAATCAAGAATGAACAACACTTGTAAAGCATTGTTAAACATTTACTAATGCTGATTATTAAACTAAGTTATCCTTGTTTATTTTAGTTAACTACGTAAATGAACTAACAACGAATGACTTTATTTTTATTAACAAAGATAAATAAATACTGTAATAATCGTATATCTTCATTGTCTGTTCATGTTAGTAAATACATTTACTAATGGAGTTTTATATATGACATGCTTCCCACAGGTTTGAAATATACTTGCGGTGGTAAAGGCAGATTGAAACACACCTTTTACCCACAGCACATATATGCTCAACTACATGCGACAAACAAAAATGCATTGTTAAACATTTTTATTTGTTATGACGCTGTTATACAACTTTCATTTCAGTGGGTAAAAGTTATTAAAAAAGGACTGTTGAGATAAAAGAAATCCACTATTTTTCTTTTATGCTATTTAGGAGCCATGTGCACCCACTGACATGTAAAAGATGCTCTCTCTCTCTCTCTCTTTCTCAAGTTGCTTTATTGGCATGACATAACAGTATTACAGTATATTATTATAGATATGTATAAAGTATATAATATATTAACATCAATAAACTAATAAAATATACAGCAAATGAGAAATAAATATCAGAAAAAAAGGAATAAAAATAGACAACATAGCTAAAACTATAATTACTAGAATAAAAACTGTAGATTATTTAAATAAGGCAAATTAGTTAATTAGTTATTTCTAATAGTGTACAAATATTTTGCTTCTCTCCCGAGTATAGTAAAGTTTATCTGAGTCGTTTATTAAATGATAAATCATTTAATGTTTCTCGTGTGGCTGTGCGCGCGCACAGTCAGCTGCAAAAAGGTAAGGCAAAAATGCATACAAATTACGGCAACTTTAGAAAGTGAAAGTAAAACCTGAATCCTGGACATTTAGGAGATTCAGAAACTAAGGTTGAACTCATTCAGGCCCATCTCTGTGGGTCTGCAGAGCACGTGACTGTCTGTGTAAGTGAAAGTTCTCGCACACAGAGAACCAGCAGGAAACATGCAGAGCAAGAAAATTTCCACTGGTTTATCAATCGCGAATGTTTGGCTTTCTTGGACGGATACAAAAAAAAGTGTAAAAGGATGATGATAATAATAGTATTATTTATATACTTGGATGGCTGTTAATATACCTGGGCGGCCCGCCTAAGTAAAGCCTATGCGTGGGAAGCACTGTTATATATATTATGTATATAATCTGACACCTCAATACCAAAGACAATACATAAATGACTATAGGAGGCTTTTTTTTGAGTTTTACACTTTAATGGTATCTAAAATTTCATTTATTTTGCATGTTATTAGGCTACTTTAATGGACATGTAAATACGGTAACTGCTGTAAACAATTTAATACTTGCAGCAAACAATCTTTTCAGTGAACAGTGTCTGTCAAATTAAGGTACATTTTATTTCACAAAACAAAACCCTTGTGAAAGATAAGAAAACGTGCAGAATGGCTCATAATTCAACAAAGTTGCAGTATGAACTGTAACAAGTCAGTAGATCAATTTCGGTTTCCATCTCACAAGTTTATCAAACAATCAGTCTACAAAACTAATCTTGTTTTCAGAAAGTCTTTCCATTTTGATTGAATTTTCCAGTTAACAAAAAGTAACTAAACTATTGTTGCATTACAATCAGGGCCTTTTTGAAACAGCTGTACCGATGGCCTCATGGGATATACATGTATGAATAATCAAATAGTGTATTCTTTCATCTTTACAAATATAATTCATTTGACATACGGCATCAGGTCATCTGCAGGTGTTTGAATTTGGCCTTTCACTTCAAACAGAAACAACATAAATATCTTCAGTAAAATACATCTTAGCAGCTCCTGGAGGAAACATCTCACCACAGTAGGGTTTTCATAGAGGTATACTTGTTTGCAAGTACTTAAACAGAAGATGAATATTGCATTGTTTCAATGTGTGGCATTACAAATGATTAAATATAAAGAAACAAATACAACACAACCAACTGTCATTGGTTTCTAGAATCCTCAATATAGCGTATTGCTTTCAATTGAGCAATATCTAAAAACAAAAATACTGAGTAGTCAAAATACAGCTTATTATGTAGGATTTCACATTTTAGGTCCACTAAATTATATTTATATATATATAAAAAAGTTGAAGTACTGTAATTCTTACACATGGGGTGTTTAACAGTGGAGTGATGCTGATTAGGAAGCTTTCTTCTTTTCCTACACTGTAAAACCCAACAGAAATGAGTGTAGTTAACTCAAAATTTCCTGAAAGTTAATTCTACTCATTTGAAAAGAGTTTTGAACTCAGCCTTGAAGGTAATGAGTTACTGAAACACCTCATTACTTTAACTTAAATGGATTAAGTTCACAGTACTCATATAAATTAGTTTTTTTTAACTCAAATAGTTTGTAGCAATCAGTTTCCTCAAATGGTTTGAGTTGCCTTAACTTATTGGGTTTTACAGTACTCAGTTGGTTTGAGTTCTCTTCATTTATTGGGTTTTACTGTGCTTAGATTGCTCCGTTTACTCAAATGGATTAAGTTCACAGTACTCATTAGGATTCGTTTTTTAACTTAAATGGGTTGTTGCAACTTGTTTCCTCAAATAGTTTGAGTTACCATAACTTTTTGGGTTTTACAGTGTAGTTATTGACTAGATCCCCCCTTCTCTCTCTCTTTGCAGTACTCATATTCTATAGAATACTATGCTCAGCTAAAGGCATTCATTTACAAGCAGATCTGCAACAACTGCATATCACATATGTATAAGATTATCTCTTGCTATAGATTAATACTAAAGTGACAGACAAGTGTTGGACAAATAAGCATAATGTCTTCATTATTACATATTTAAAAAAATAAATAAAAAATGAAGAAGCACACCAGCAGTCATCAGCACCAATATCCATCAAAAGTTTGCTTTGCCATCTAAACATTCATCTAAAAAGCAATAAAAAAAGAGCATCTTCATTGAGCAAAATAAAAACAATCATTTCCAATCTTGAAATTGTGAACAGTTTTAGAAAGATTCTACAGAAATGTTTTTTGTGGAGTCATGGCAAAAGTTTGAGACTGAAAGAGAAAAAAAATCCAGTGCTTCAACATTCACAAACGTAGTGTGCAAAGCTTTTCAAGAGATCGCAATTACTTTGTGAATGTAAAAATCCTTGTTTTTCCACAAATGTATAGCATTTTTAGGCGAATGCTAAACTCCAAGAGAATGCCAAAGTAGTTGAATCTATATAATCCCATCTGTAAAAAGTGATTAGTTGATTTTTCTTTAAAAAGTGAACATGTTGCCTTGAAATTACTTAACAAATGAACTCCATGCAAAATTATACAAAAAAATGTTGTCAACTGAACAGTTCCAAGTTATAAAAGATTTAGACTTTTTTATAATCCCTCTCAAGTCAATGAGTTTACTCCTTTTTTTAACTAAAAGTAATTAAAAGCTTATTACATTTCACAATAGAATGCATCACTTCTGGTTCAACTTATCTTGGATTCTACAATGTAAAAAGTATCTGTAAATTAGCAGTTTTTCATATTTTGTGACTCATGCTTTTCCCCTCCCTCTTTATTCATGCTTTTAAATTGCATTATGGGACTCTGATCTTTCTTCCAACAATGTTTAACCTTGAAAAGTTCAAAAAAGTGACTTTTATCAACATTTTTAATAGTTTAATAGTCAGTGATATATTGTCTGGACTGGTGTTGTGTATTATGGTACAAAACCCTTGTAATAAACTGTCAGTACATTTTCTGTTACTCTACAGACTCTTTTCTTAGTTGTTTCTTATACATTGTCATTACTACATTATATTATAACTGCTAAAATGTCAATAAAAGTCATTTTGTTAAACTGTAGAGTTGAATTTTCAACATCAAAATTCCCTTAAAACAATTTACAAGCGTAAATAAACAGAAACTGTTAACAGTTCTTTTTTTACAGTGCAGGTGAGCACAAAACCTTTTGATTTAAAAAAGAAAAAAAAGTATTGCATTCTTGGTTAAATACAATACAAATTTGCAAAGAAGTGCATGTAGTACTGCTTCCCTAAAAGGTGCAGTATGCAAGTTTGACACTCAGTGGTTGAACTAGGTATTGCACTCCTGGATCAAAACAAACGCAAGCGCGGGTTGCCAGATTGAGGACAGGAGCGAGTGATTTAAAACTGTGTTTTAAATAAAAGCAATGGCATGTGATAAAGGGAATATTTGGTAAATTAATATTTATCATATTAAAAGTAGTTTTGGTTCTAACCAACACCTTTGATTGATATTTTAGAAACGGCTTCTATTTCTCACAGCTGAACATGTGAAAACTATGACAGTGATCACCTCAGGTAAACCTCATGTGCTTTATTCAGTGCTAAATGCTAACAATGTGAGTTTGAATGCAATTATACAGGACAATTATTGCCATATACTGAAAACAGAAGCAGATAGTTCACCTCAGATCTTGAAAATAAAATAAATGTTTGAAATTGAACTTTAGAACTAAACACATATGAGTGAATCAGCGTCTACATTAATAATATTAAAGAGAGTTTATATATATTAAATAGATTATAATTCTTACCGTTTTGTGAGTGAGTGTATATTTTGTGCTTCTGAATGGCTGTATTTAAATTTCTGTTGTGTTTCATCTGGTGCAAACAGCCAAACTGCTCATTACTGAGTATCTCATCACGAAGCGTGTTGTTAGGACACGCGGTTACAATTTAACCTGCTCACCTAATGTTTGCGTTCCCAATATTTATATCATGTGCTAATTAATAACCTAATGTGGAACTGAATCTGTCTCATTTCAGAGTCTGATACTGTCCACCGGAAGTCGCATTTCGGTCACGGTCACATGCTTTCAGAGCCTTTCTGACTGAATGAATGGAATACAGGGTTTTCCACCAAGGCAACACGGAGTGCTGAAATATAATTGGCTAAACTGGCATTGGGCAAGTTAAAATTACCAAAACAAAGACTGTTCTGGCACGGAAAACACATTTTAAAAGCAGAATATCTGACAGCACTGTCACTTGGCATGTTTCTTAAATATCTGCACACATATTATGGTATTTTTATGCTTTAGAAGAGTCAAAAACTTACATACAGCACCTTTAAACTTCGCACTATTTCACAAAACTTTCGCATTCTCTAAATGAATCTTAGCATTCGCTCGAAAAAACTTGGCGAGTTTGAAAAAATGATAAATCTGTTGTTAAAAAATGTGAATGGCTAAAATATGAGCAAAATGACAGCTTATAATCTCCTGAAAAAGTGTAATATTCACATTTTAAAATGTAAAAGACAGACTAAAACAAAACCACTAAAATCTTGTTTGTTGTGGTCCTGAAATATTACAAATTCGTTTGCAGTATACCTGGGATGCAACTGATCGAGACAGGCAGTTTTTTGATCAAGTGATGAAAAAAATTGGGCTGAAGCACCAAAACGTTGCACTTAAGATGCACTTAAATGTTACAGTTGGAATGGAAAAAGTCCTAACCACATTGTATCTAGAGCTATAGGACAGAAGGTCCACAGCACCGAAGGTCATGCTATTACAGTGCCACAGATCAAACTAAGCTGTGAACACCAGGAATGAATGAACATGAACTACCTGCATCTCAGGTATCATTCAAAAGCATTGCTTTTTTGACTGGTCAGTTATAGACAGACAATTTATACAACCTCATTGCAACCCAACATTTGGCATCAATGGCTGGTGCGACTAACTCAAATTCTCCATTGCTACAGTGATGGCTTGACCTGTCGTGTAATCACAGTTTATGCAGATTAAACAGGGTTACGGAGGGTTGGACAGGTTTAGCCAATTATCTACTTAAAGACGAATTTGTAGACATGTCTCAGTATTGCTGACGGCTCTGTAACAGATTCACACTGACAAAGACAGGAGACCAAATGAGAGTTGGTGAATAATGGCCATTCCTTCAAATCGCACTCGTTTTTCCACATATTTTTGTGACATACACTTTGCTGACAACCATTAGAGTGCTGCAACGATTCCTTATTTTTGTAGGCCAACCAAGAAGTTAGCATCACACTAGTTCCCTCAACGAAAACCCAACAGATTCTCTGGGACCAACACCTTTTGATCAACATGATAATATTCAAAATTACACTTTTATTAAGCCTAAATAGAACCCAAAAATGATAAATGTAGGCTATTATTATACTACACCCCAGCCACATGATAACAAAATCATCTATGCTAGTTTCCAACAACTTTTTCAGTCTTTATAAAAAAAAAAATAAAAAATAAAAAACATTTTCCCTGAAAGACTGAAAATAGCCAAAGACTTTAGACAGTCTCTTTAAGGCAAGTCATTTCACTAAGCGGCCATCTTTAAAACTCCTCTCGGGCAGTATGCTCAGGCATTCTGTTTGAATGGGGAAACATCAAATTCTCCAAAATTACTTGCCAAGCTTACGACTGAATTTCATATTAGAAATCACCAATAAAATTAAACAACAACTGTCCCTTTCAATTCATTTTTAACGTCTAAATCACTCAAAATCTGCAGAAACTCACGTCTGGTCCCAGCCCCTCCCCCAGAGTATCGTCAGTCTATAGCGATCGATGATTGGCTCCTGTACTAGAAGGCAGGCTTTTTTCCACCATATAGCGATCGATGATTGGCTCCTGTACTAGTAGGCGGTGCTTTGTTTACCATATTGACAGTTACACTTTTCCACATTCAAAAAGATAAGAGTGACATGTCTTGCGTATTCTATAGTCTTCGCGATTAAAGCCCACCTTCTAGTACAGGAGCCAATCAGCGATCGATATAGACTGACGTTACTCGGGGGGAGGGGCTAGGACCAGACGAGTTTGTGCAGATTTTATGTGAATTAGACATTTAGAAATTAAACTAAAGACAGTTGTTGTTTAATTTTATTGATGATTCCTTATATGAAATTCAATCATAATCTTGGCAAGCAATTTTGGAGAATTTGATGTTTCGTCACCTTAGAATTATAAGGTTCTGTCTGACATTTTTGTCAAAATTGAGTTATTGACATATTCTTATTAAATGACAACTTATTTATCTTATAGGATGCTTTTTTTATAAGTTGTTAATAATTTAAGACTTTTTATTTAAAAAAAAAAAAAACAAATGTTACACACATACTGTTCGCTATGGAATGCAAAACCTTAAGCTCAATATCTCAAAATCATTCAGAACGCAGATAGAACCTTATAATTCCAAGGTGACGATTTACCCATTCAAACAGAATGCCCGAACATACTGCCTGAAAGGTGTTTCAAACATGACCGCCAAGTGAAATTACTTGTCTTAAAGGGACTTTGAAATAGTTTGCACTAACACAAAGTAACGTGTTTTTCTTGTTTGTCATGGTGACGCTTGATATCCCTAAAAAAAACTTGTCTTGCTGTTTACCAACAGCTACCAACTGCTTTTTAAAAAAAAAAAAAGAGTAACAAGTAAATGGCTTTTTAAAAAATGTTTAAAAAACAAAACAAAAGATGTGCTGATGTATTTTACAAAGATATATAAACTATCTCAATATTTAACTTTTTTTTAACAAAAATTATTTTGAGTGTGTTTTGGACAGTTAGGGCCATAATGGATTAAAAAACTGACATTAAAACAGCCAGTAGGTGGCAGCAAATCTTTGACTTGGAAAAAATTATCGATATAATGTTTATGATAAACCGCTGTTTGTTTACCTTCAAGCTCTGCTTCAGTTGCTTGATGCGTGTGCATGTGAAGCAGCTAGTGAGCGCCAGCACACAAACACATCATGTACCAAAAGCCCGACCCTTTTTTGTTTTCAAATACAAGCGCAGCCGTTTAGAGGTAATTTCTGGTTAATGATGTCAGAATTTACCAGTATTTTGGAATGGATGTGTGAATGGTCTTTTCCGGAAAACTTCCGGAATGTCCTTGCCTGTGTGAAGAGCACTTTTTTTTTATTTACAGGTAAAGTCATTCTGGTAAATTTCCGGAAATTTACCGGTTTCACTGTGTGAAAGGGGCTAATGATTCAGTGATCGATAGTTGGTAGTGTTTTTAATAGAAATTACCTCTAAACGGCTGCGCTTGTATTTGACAACAAAAAAAGGCTTTTGGTACATGATGTGTTTGTGTGCTGGCGCTCACTAGCTGCTTCACATGCACATGCATCAAGCAACTAAAGCAGAGCTTGAAGGTAAACAAACAGTGGTTTATCATAAACATTATATCGATAATTTTTTCCAGAGTTGGCATTAAGAAGGAACATAGAAACGTTATCTGACTCACATCTAGCAGCTAAGTGTGCCTGGAAAAATATTCAAAGCATATTTATTCAAATATTCAGGCTTTTATTTTCGTAAACAGCTTGGATTTGAATGCGTCAGAATGTTCTGATTGGTTGGAGTAGACGTCTCGCGTCTCTTTCCGGCAATTTTCCTTCTGCCTTCACACAGCGCAGCATTCCGGCAAATTACCAGTAATGTTACAACTGCCGATGAAAACTGCCGGAACGAATTTAATGGTATTTTGAAAAAAGGGCCTGTCTACACTTGATCCCTTTCCTGAAAAGTGCTGTCTGAAGGGCTAAGAAGGGCTATTGACTTAAGTGATTTGATTTTATATTAAGAAACAAAGATGAGATGCACAAATGTTTTGTACTACTTTTGTCGAAGCATAATAAATAAATAAAAATAAGTAAACATATCTTGATAAAAAAGTAAAATCCCTCACTATTAACTTTCTATTTCTATTTTTTCTAAAAAATGTTATATTCATGACATTTGCGGCACAAATTAAGCGAAGAAATAAATAATAAATACATAAATAACAGTGACCTTAGAATTAAGGAATTGGACGAGTTAAAATACTAAATAGTTTATGGGTTTCGGCTTCAAAAAATGCATCTTCCAAGCAGCACTCTACAGGATGTCCTAAATTCCTCAGCCAATTGGCAATCAAGTTAACCCTAAACACTTTTTGTCATGGTCAGTGGTCAGTGTGAATGTGCCTTTGGAGATGAATTATTGCAGTTTTAAATCCTTTCTCTCAAACTTCCCATGAATCATGGGGAAAGAATCATATCTGCTGGTTACTGAGTTACTGTATCTTACACACAAATGCAAAATACCTCACCTATTACTGTTATGATTATATTCAGCAAGTCTGCAAACTCACTGTAACCTCTGTATTGCTTGTGCCAGTTTTTCACAAATCCATGAGCCGATGAAGAGTTCAGAGTCTGTGTGCTGAGGTCTGAGCGAATGTTTTAGTGGTTAATCCCTAAAGCATGGCGATGCTCTCTGGTGTGCAGTTAAGGTGTGTGGAAGTACTGCTGCCTCCGGGTGACTTCAGACCACGGGCGCCACATCCCATTGCAACACCCTTACTAATGCCCCCTATGATGACCGCTGACCCCGGATGGTGATGTTGACTGCGTTTCATTAAGGCCGCCATCATGGTGTCAGTGTTGACAGTGCCAAACTCATAAGTAAAGGTGCCGTAATACACTAGGACCAAAACCGTGAAGACCCATTCACAGATGGCTGCAGCATGCTGCAAAACAAAACTCTCATGCACGAAGAAGACACCACCTTGAATAGGAAGAATGAAGTTAAGGAATGTGCACAGTAACTTTCAACATTAAAAACAAATGGTTAGACTGTTAGGATTAGCTCACATACAAAAAAAAGAAAATTATTTTATTAATTACTCATGCTCATATCATTCCAATCCCCTAAGACTTTTATACATCTTTGGCACACAAATTAAGATAGATTAGATAAGGTGTGCTCAACAATGTTCCTGGAGATCTACCTTCCAGCAGAGTTTAGCTGCAACCTTGAGCAAACGCACATGTTAATAATTACCAAGTACCTCTTTAGATCCTACTAAAGCTACGGTCACACTAGAGTTTGTGCTTGCAAAATTATAAATACTAATAAACAAGATGATCAGACATTTAAAAGAGCGAGTGATTGCTCCATATTTTAAATTTCTGTCCAAAGAGGTCATGTTTTGATCCTCGATTGTTTTCACACACTCAAGTGATGCGATTTCGCAGGTCAGAGTTTACCAAGCGATGAAAGCAATGAAGCAATGAATTGTTTAGCAATGAATCTAGCGTCACCGGGCAGACAGAAACCCTGCCCATGACGCGAATCCGCATCTATTGTCAAGTGAATTTGACGTGTGAACTCAAATTGTTCACGCGTCAGCATCAGACCATTGCTGTCTTTCGGATTTCATCAAGTATCTTAATTTGTGTTCTGAATATGAACACAGGTCTTAGGGTATTGGAATGATAAAATGCGAGTAATTTATAACAGAATTTTCGATTTTGAATGAACTAATTCTTTAAAGATGATGCTGAAAGATTTTTCAATTCAGTGGTTAACAGCTTAAAGTTCTTAAGGTCTGCAATATTGTGATATTTTTCAAAATAAAATAGATTACAGAATTGAGAATGGAGTTCTATTTTAAGCACTCCTCAATGCTATCTTGTACTCACAGCAATTTATTTGTTGTATAATAGTGGTTTAAAGCCAAGACTCTAAACTGACATCAGAGAAGGAACGCCATGACAAATGTCATAACATTCACATTTTTCACCAAGACAAACATTCATTTTTTTATTGGATTAACAGTTCACCTCAAAAACAGAAATGTGAGCTAGGGATGTAATGATTCACTGTGAGTCGTTAAAAAAAACTGTGAGTCGTTAAAAATCGATTCAAATATGTGACGACGATTCAAACCGGTAGAATGTTGAATGAATCGCGATACATTTTTTTGACAGAGGGGGCGCTGGGTTTACAGGCGCAAGCTTGCTTTACCTGCACATCAGCGGCAAGCAAGAGCTGGGGTGGCAAAGTAAAATGACGGCAGTGAAGTGGCCCCAGACAAAACTCAAACTGTGTGCAGATACTGCAAAAAGATGTTTACTAACAGAAGAACGAAAATGATGCACATAAACGGTCAGCACAGTGAAAAACTACTGTCAAAGATGTCTATACGCAAAAAATTATAAATAAGCCAAACCACACGAACTGCATTTGCAGCTCCGCTTGCTCCATCAAGTGCTACGGAGATCACATGGTGCATCAGTGTTTTCATAGCGAAGGTCTGAAGATGTTTTTCAGACTGAAAAAGAAAGTTGTGCTGTTACAGAACCAGGTATTAATTATATTTATCCTCTCCTTTTCAAATTAGTTAATGTATATTTTAATAATTTGTTTATTATTATTGAATATTTAAAATTTTCAAGATTATCTCTTCTTCAGTGCATCACAAATCAGCAATATTAATTATTCACCTTCATAATCAAATTCAACTCCTGTCTCTATCCTACTATATAATTAGTAACTTTATAATCAGTTTTTTTATGCCAGTCGCCTGGATCAGAGGGCCTTTAACCACCTCTATACACACTGCTCTCTAGTTTAGTAAAGGCTTACCTCTCCACTCAGTCCCCAGTGAAAATCTTTTTTTCATCAGCAGGGGACATTGTATATGTGCAAAGACCTTAGCTTATGCCAGAAAACATTGATATGTTGATATTTCTTTTTAGCAATGTAAAATCCCTGCACAGTTTTAGTTTGTTTATATTAATGAGTCTTCTTTAGTTTGTATTGTTCTTTTATTTGGTTTTAAAATAGCTATTTGGTTATGGCAGAAAATATATTATTTTGTAAAAAAATGTGCAGCATTGAAGAAAAGGAAAAAATATTAAATATTAAACTTAAATTTGTTTAAAAAATTTTTGTTTAAAATCGGGACAAAATCGTGAGATTAGTATCGTGAATCGTAAGTCAGGCGAATCATTACATCCCTAATGTGAGCTAACAAAGCAAATCAATTTTGATTTCATGAAAATGGACTGAAATTCGTAAACTGTCAAAGTCTCCATGAGCTTTCCTATTTGTAATCAAATCTTTGTACTATTGTATTAAAAATATATATTTTTTGAAAATGTGTTATTTTGAATAATGAATCATGAGATATTAAAACACACACACACACACACACAAAAAAAACAAAAAAAACCACAACATTCAAAAATATTTGCTATAGTACCAAAACTGGTATTTCGGCTTGCCAAATTGACATTTGATACGGACTATATTATCTTCTATTGCTGAAAACCAATAAGCCACAGAGTTTGTTTTGCCATTAACTTCACGTTCCAATGTATTCAACCAAATTAGATTTTCATGTATTAGATCATGACTGTATAGTAGGGATGCTCATTTCGGTTTATTTTACCAACCGACAACCGCAGCTCATTAACTGAATATTAACCGTTAACAGATAAATATTAAAATATAATTTAATAAAAAAAATGTGAAGTTTCTATTTTGACACATTAAATATTTTAAATTACTGATTTATTTTAACATGCGAACAGCAGCATACAGAACATAACAAAATACTTCACGCACCTGCAGTGTTACAGCATAGAAAAAAAGAATAAACTAAATAATAATAATAAAATAAACAGGCCTGCCCTAGATTTTTTTTTCACCTAAATGACTAATTTAGATTACAAAACGAAAACACTGACTGAATCATTTTTATGAGCCGGCATTTGCTGATTTTTCCAATCATGTTTTTTTCGTCCGTCATATAAAAATATCAGGCTATTAAATCGATTGCTCCACTGAAAATATGCATTTGATTAATGCTTCTTTGTTATTATGTCACAAAACCCCTTTTAACATTATAGTAGAAGTCATTAGTTTAAAGATTATGTCATAATGACTTATTTTCTCCGTCTCGCTCACAATCAGCATCAGCGCTGGTTTGTGTCGCTGTGGTCAACTCATCTGTCAAACTGTGACAAAAAAAATTCTTCTTATATTTTGTTTCTTTGACAAAATACGTCTATAGGCATGTGTGGTTGCACGTGTTACCATCCTGCAAGTTAACAAATATGTGTTGCACATCAGGGGCCCGATCACAGCGAATGCGCTTTTCCGTTCCAAAAATGCAAGGCGCACCGCACCACACTGCCTTTTATGTTGACAAGAAAAAAGAAGCGCAGTGCTCTTTTTTTTGTCACTACAGGAAACGACTGAATCAGCTGGTCTACTGTGCGCGAGTGTTGCTGCCCATGTTGTTATAATTGTAATATACAGAATAACATTGTGATATCCATGATTTGTAAAGTAATATGCCTACAGCTCTGGCTAACTTGAAACTGCGACCACAAGTTTCTCCTCCATCATTAAAAAAATGTCCGTCGTCCTGACAACACAAATGCTGCAGGCACCTAAACAGAAACCCTGCTCTGCTTTCATTTGATTGAAGAATAAAAAAGACGCGACTGACGTAACGCACTATTCCGCTCAGGGTTGAGTTTTATTTCAACCGCGAGCACACAGCGCACAACAGCATCATGTGAGGCGCACAGGGCGCATAAGCAGCGTGCGAAACAGTTAATAAACCATTTTAAACAATGCCCTTCTCAACGCAAAAAGCGCGCTCGGTGTTCAGCCCCTTATGCAGCCAAACTTTAAAAAATATATAAAATAATACTATTTAACCGTTTAACTGATACCATTAATCGGTTACAAATGCACCCTTTCGGTTAACGGTTAATCAGTTATTTTGAGCATCCCTACTGTATATACTGTTATATTAAACTATAAATAGTGATTACCAGTTCAAGTGCCACTCCACTGATCAAGTACATTCAAGTATTTTTAGTAAGGATACTGAGGACAAGCGATACGAGTGCTCCAGCCGAGAGAGCCACGCGTACATGAGCCATCCAGTAGTCCAGCGCTGTCTCTGCTATACGGTATGTCAGAACACACTGCAGACACACAAACAGCAAGCCTGCTGGGAAAGCTACGCCTGCTCCCACATAGTGAAGCGTCTTGGCATGATCCACCTGAGGAAAACATAGAGAGAAAGAGTGAGAGAAATGCAAGACTATAAAGATTGGTAATAAACAGTTATGAGGCAACTTACTTGGAAGTTGCCCACCATGACCAACCCAAGGGCATTAATGCAGCCGGACACCAAAGCACTTGTGTTGGTCCAGCAATGATGACTGTGTTCAATCACTTGAGCGTAACGCAGCATGCACACCATAACCACTACACACACACACACACACACACACACACACACACACACCACCATAAAAATCAATGATAAAGTCTGCTATAGTTTTAAAAAAGAAGGTTATTAATAGGGGTGTAATAACCATCTTGCGAGGTTAAATAGCAAGATTTCTCATCGAGATTGTCTCGTGATTGAACTTGAACTGCAAACCAAGTGCTTTGCACATACCTAGTAAGGCTGACCTCAGTGTTGCACATGACACTAGGTTGGGTGGGCGAGTGGGACGTAACTGTTTTTTTGTTTTTTTTATCTCACCGGAGTTCAAAGGTTGCTGTGTTATTCATGTCCAAGCAGAGGCTGCAACTACAACTGCAGCCACACAAATTAACCATGGACAATACAACGCGATGGAATGTCACTTTAGATATTCTGAAATTCGCATTACTAAAAGGCAGTACAGATATGTATCTGTTCTTTTATATATGATATAGACTGTATATATTTGACACCGCAGTCAAACTATTACAATCGTGTAGGACTTTTAGCCGCATTTTGCAACAGGACAATCCACACAGCTGTTTGACACTTTTCTCTGCACCTACACACATCTCTCAGCACATACATACTAAACTGCTGGAGACTCAACACACCCACCTTCGTCATTACCAAACACGTTTATGCTGTACGAGAAAAGCGGATGTTTTCTTTTTATGGTTCAAGTGACCAAATTCAGATTTTTTATTTATTTTTTCTCCCATGTGGCACAGATGGATATGGCCCATGTAAGTGTAAGCAGGAAATAAAAATCACATTGTGTCTGATTTACTCAAATCAGATTTAGGCCTTGTTCATATCATATGTGGAAATGTATCCGATATGAATCATAACCGTGACCTCATGTCTGCAGCGCAAGCCAGATTTTCACCTGTCAATGCGAGTCACACATCTGTAGTGAATTACATAAACTTTGACGATTTTATTTCAGAACAGACTTCAGCAGACTCCCAAACCTTAAATCTTATATGCTAGGACAAAAAAAAGCTTTCATATCACCATGTGGCTCTAGTATTTAAGCATGTTTAATGAGAGAGAGAGAGAGAGAGAGAGAGAGAGAGAGAGAGAGATCACAACATCCATCCCACAATATAAACTAATATAAAACTATTCATCACGTGCATAAATCACACCATGAACATGACATTAAAATAGCTATTGGTTTAAAAAAATCCTAGATTAAAAGATGGCAAAAGAAGGTGGTTTATTCTGTCATAAACAATAGAAAGACCACTTTTTAACAAAGAAAATTAAAAAAAATGAAACAAAATAAATACAGGAATGGAGAAAACTTTTTTTATTATCAGCTGTCAATCAGTGCCTGCTCCTATTTTCCTGGACATAGCATCTTTGCTGTGTGCAGCGTAAATACAGACTATTGGATGTCACCTTTAAAAGATGATAAATTTAAGCAGGTCATCAAATAAAATCTATACTGTCACAAAATTCAAATTGACCATAAAGATCTGCAATGTAAATACTCTGTTAGGCAGTAGAGTTTGCTATTTTACAATTATATATTAACAAATATTTTGCTGTGTTTGAATGTTAACTACATAGAATTTAATACAAACTAATATAAAACTATTGCATACATAAAATATGCATGTTCATTAAAATGAAAGTAAATTCATTACCATCTACCATCTGTAAATTTTGCGATTTAAAAAAAAAATTTAAATCTATTTTCTATTCATATATTAGCAAAATATTTGAATTCCAAGACTATTCCATTCATACGTTTCATCATTAAGGATTTCTTTAAAAAAAATTTTGAAAAAAATCTTGTCTCGTTCTCGTGAACCCAATCTCGTGTCTTGTCTCGTCACACCCCTATTATTTACTCATTTGAAACTGATTCTTACCCATGAAGGCCCCAACATTGCCTATCAAGCTGAAGAGACAGCTCTCTGGTGGATAGCAACCACATTTACTGTTAAAAAGAGCAGAAATCCAGATATTAACCTTATTTAGATGTTGATGCAAAACAGTACCATCTAAAATCTCCAAATGTGATCATTTTGTTGATTTTTACCTGATAAGGGGGATGTCTTGAAGGGTGCAGCAGGTCTTTGGGAAACCCCTCTTAGCCGTTTCCTCTGTGCATGTCAAATTGTATGACCTATGATGCAAAAGAAGCAAGCAATTTTCTTAAAAAAATAAATGAGTTGTCAGGAGAGTCTTAAGCCATTCTCAAGAATGATCAATAGATTCATATTTTTCAAAACTTGACCTTATATTACTGACAGTAGCTATGTTTCCATCCAAAGATGCAAATTAAATTTATGCACAAAACTGACGTGTGAATAATGCTGCGTTTCCATCTAATGAGTCAAATAGAACAAAATCGTCACTTCCTGATTAACTGGCGCCAAATATCAACAGTACAAATGGAATTTACTGAGGTAGGAGAAGCTGTGTGAATCTTTTCCTTATTTAATAAATGACTTGCGCCCCAGAAGACAGTATGCCGACACACAATGAACACGTAGTGGCGTTTAAAGGTGTGAGATGTGGAGCGAAGACGCTCTTGACAGTTCTGGAGGTTAATAATACAATAACACTTGTACTGAGATGGTTAAGGGGTCAAAACAACAATTCAGATGTTTTATAGTGTGCTCAGCCTGCTGGTTTGTACATTCACAGACATTTTCATGATCACATGATCTCTCATAACAAAATCACATGACTTTTTTTAATGTGCATACTGGAATTTGTTCGGTAAACGTGTTTCCATCATAGTTTGTGCATTTTTTCTTATCGACTAAAAGGTTTATCCTACTCAGTTATGCGCATACATTTTGTATGCACATTTTCAAAACTGATGTGCATCTTTGCCATTTCCATCAACCTATTTTTATGCGCATATCCAAAATGTGCATAAAAATAGGTGGATGGAAACATAGCTACTGTCAATTCCATTTTCTACATTTGTCTAGAGAACAAAAAATACTCTGGCCCACTAAAACATTTTCTATGCTTGTGTGTGTATACAGTGCACAAAACTTTGGCAGGTTCGGCAAAATGATTGAAATAGCCAACTGAAACTTTTGTGAACCCTTGGTTGTCAATAGTCAATACTGTGTATGCTTACATGGAATTTTTTTTTTTTGTAACGATGTTTCATGAGTCCCTTGATTATTCTGAACAGTTCTAAATGGAAAAATCATCCATGTCCTGCAGATTAATTAGTTTTCCAGCAGTTACTGCAGATTTTAACCCTTTCCAACAGTAACCGTATGATTGTGATCCATCTTTTTACATTGAGGGACTAAGGGTGCTTTCACACTTGGTTCAATTGCCTGGACCGTACCAGAGTTCAATTGTCCCCCTTGCCACGTACTAAGTTGGTTTGTGTTTACAGTGTCTTTTTTCCTTCTGAAGCCCGGTATGCTTGCGTCATCAAGCTGCTGTTGTGTGTTTGGCTGTTGCTAGGTGACGGACATGAAAGCAAAGCGCCAAAATGGAAAGAGGTATGCACATCTGGGTCGTTCTGCTTTTACTGAATCTTTTGGTTTTGGACATACAAAACGCGACTCGCGTCCATCTGCCGCAAAAATATTAGAAACGTTCAGAACATAACGCGATGTCTGCAGAAGCTGTTTTTGGAGTAGACTAGCAAACATTATCCCTGTGATTGCCCTGACTCAGTCCCGCTTCTCCCCAAGGTAGAGTACATGATACACAGACACACACACACACAAATGAAGACGATAGTTTGTTGTACAGTTGGCGGTTCAAACCAGAAGTGAACCTGGCCAGAGTTTGTGTGAACCGTACCCCAGACCACCTCTTTCAGGCGAACTCGTGTACGCACCCGAGTTCAGAAGACACGTTCACACTAGCTAAACATACTGTACTCTGACATCAAATGAACCCGAGTGTGGAACAAAAGTGCTAGTGTGAACAAAGATAACAACATTTTTATTATTTTATTGAAATATCTTCTTTTTTCATTTAGTACTGCTCTTAGGAAATAGCAGAAACTGGTTGCATGTTACCCAAAAGACAAATTAAGTCAAAATTTACTTCAAATTTCAAACTTTTCCACATTTTCTGCAGTAGGGTCACTTTCAAGCAACACTGTATACATATATTATAGTATATACACACACACACCAGGGCTCAAAATTGCGACCATTTTGGTCGCATATGCACCCGAAATTTTATCTATGCGACCCCTAAATATATTTGGGAGCATTTGTGTGACTGCATATAATGGTTGTGGTGTGACTTGTTAAAATTTTTTCTAAAAACGTGCTGAATCGGACTTCCCTGCCGCTATATTGGTTCATATTAGCTGTCAATCACTCAAGGCTTTGCGCTGTCAGAAAACAGGGAGCTTTTAAGGGCGCCAGCCTAGATCAATCGAGTGTTTTCGGAGAAGGTGCCCAAATCTCGATGTGTTGCATTCACTGCGTGTTCAGCGCAAATGTCCGCTAAATGTAAAATCCAACACTGTACACATTATCGCCAAAGAAGCTCGCCTTTACTAAGTTTAAACTGAATCTGTGGCTCATAACAAAGAACAGTATTTGCGCCAGTGGTCATCACGAGAATCCTGCTCTGCCTGCTCTTATATGGGGTCGGCTGACTCGCCTGCTTTTCCACAAACACAAAAAAATGAAAATCACAGCATAACGAGACTGTGCATTTAAAATGACACAAACCGAAACCAAGACTGTTAAAGAGTGGTAGAAGTGAGACTTTTCTTACTTTCTTTAGTCCATTCTTTCTTGAGATGTATAGTATTTTTCTATTTACTGATGACTGCTTTGCAGCTTTCAGCATTGGATTGAATGATTTATTATAATCTTACGTTTGTTTTGTAGCAAAAATATTATTTATTAAATTGGCATGCATAAAAAACAATAGTGCAAAATAAATATTACTTACTGCAATGCTTCATTTTTGTTTGATGCAAACCATAAATTAATTTTTCATAAAGTAACAGCAGGACCTTTTACAGTACATAACTCGCATTCAAGCACATTTAGGGCAGCATGATAATGACAAATGTAATTCATTGTAAGTATTATTGACATCATCATCATCATTAATAATATTTTATAATTATTAGACATTCTTTTTGGAATTATTGCTCAGATATCAATAAGTCATCACAGCATTAGTTAGTTGTTTCTGGTTTTTGTTAGTCCTGAATGATGTTGTTTTCAAATACAATAAATCCCTTAATATACAATTTGCAGTGGTGCTCATTCACTTTTGGTGGGTGCTCCTAAATTTTTGAAGTTGGGAGCACCGGTGCTACCAAGTAAAAAAGTTAATTTCAAGCCCTGCACACACACACGCACGCACGCACGCACGCACATACATATATATACACATATATATACACATATATATATATACACACACATATATATATATATATATATATATATATATATATATATATATA
>CAIGQZ010032318.1:15005702-15018755 GCA_903798205.1 Danio tinwini
ATATATATATATATATAGTAAGGCGAGGAGAGCTTACTTTTGGTCTCCATAGCTTTTATAGACCCTTTTCACACTTCCGCGTTTCTCAGTAGCGGATGTCGTCATAGTTGGGAAAACTTAGAGTGCAGTAATTGGGAGAATACAACAAATAATTTTTTACAACCCTATTTGCTCAATTAATAAAAGAAAAACTTCACAATGGTGTTGTCTAAACTTTCAGAAACAGGAAAAAAATTGTGTTAGACTGATAATGGCAGCCAGAGGAGAGAATAACGTCAAATTTACTGTCCTGTCCCATAGACGCTGCATTAGAAACCCCTCGCACAAGCAGTAATTTGTTTTTTGTAATTCGAAGCAAAGATGATATACTACATGCATAAATACATATAAATGTTCACACGTATTTAAAAAATATATATATATATTAAAAACTTTTTAAAGGATTTAAGATGCTGATGACCGTTAAACCTGTCATAACAGGCTTCTAAGAAGGGTCCATTAAGTGGATAAAAACTGAGATAAAATCATGAGAATATATATTTTATATCAATCATTTTATCTCTTTATTTCTATATATATTTGCATATATGTACATAAGACCTGCTGGTCAGTTTTTTTTCTAAAATAACTCCTCCATTTTGTCTTTCAGAGCAACTGAACCGATTTGCTGGGTTTGGAATTGGTCTCGCAAGGTAACTAAACGCCAACAATTTCTATTTAGAGAAAAAATACTTAAGTATGAGATTCTAATTGGCAAAAAAGTTTTCTTAAATTCCTAATAATTTTGTGTGGCTTGACTAAGTCTCTTCACAGAAAATGTCTTGGCCCATCCCTGCATTGTGTTTCGGCGCCAGTGTCAGGTATGCTGAATAATACAACACTGAGCTCACAAATCCTACCTTCCTGTCTGTTCTAAAAGCTTTTAGATGCTTACATTGTATATCTACCTTATATTTCACGTAAATATGGGCATTGTTACTTAATTTTGTTTAGACTTTCGGTCTCAGTCACATCTGTTTGTTTGAAGGCACACAAAACAGCTTGATTTTCTGTCCTCATATTATTTTAATTGTAATGTATTGTCATAAACACATTTGATTAAGTGCAAGTCGTATGATTGGTTACTACCATTTGTTATTTACCCATAGCAGCAATTTTAATGGAAGTCTAACACAATTACAGAATAGAGCTTACTTCTGCATTGCTAAATAACATGGATACACATGAGTTGCAAAAACAGGCTGTTTGCTTTATATAGTATTAAAAAATGAACAATAAGGTGTACTGCATATTTCAGGTTAATTACCATGCCAGGTGTTACCACTTGTCCCCAATGACAGCCATCAGTGTGATGTACAATGTCACCAAAACTCAGGTAATATATTCTATACCTTTGCTGCTCATAAATACAGACTTTTAAAGAACAGACTTAAAGCAGGGCTATATGTTAACATATGGGGTACCTCAAGGGTTGGTGCTTGCACCATTTTTATTCCCATTTACACTGCATACCTAAGACCTTTTTACACACACATGGTTTTCTCTTCTCTTTTTGACACACAGCTTTATAAATGTAGAATGTAAATGCACACCATTTCATTACACATTATGAAATGAAGAAGAATGAGATAGTTTATAGTTTCATGCAACAAAATAAATTCTCTAAAAAATAAAAACATTTACATTGGGGATATCCAGTTTATTTTTGTTTAATATATTTTGATTTTACCTGATATATGGTTTTGATATATCGTCAAGCTTCTATCTGCTTTCTAAATGATTTTGAGATATTGATCCTCAAAGTTTTTGCATTCCATATAGCAACAATGTGTGTAACAGTTGTCTTTCATACATTAACATGACCGAGACCCTAAATGTATTCTAAAAGTAATTTATCAAAATTCTTTTAAATTTGCAAATTGGGATAAAATAAACAGGGCAAATTCAGATAGAAGCTTCTCATTCTAAAAAGTAATTTTCTGCAGTTAATGATCTGGCAGATCATTAACTGAAGCATTACTATTCAATAAATAAAATCAGTCTGCTTATTAATTTAATTAAACCAAAAAAAATTGGTGTTGTGGTGTTATGTTGTAGAATGAATATTTTTGTTCAAATTAAGCATACAAGGCTGTGCTCAAAGACTATTGAATACAAAAGGGACTTTATTTTGTCCAGTGCAGATGTTCATTTTTTTGTAATTAATATGGTCATATTTATTGAATTATATGCTTTATATGAATTATTGAATCATATTTATTGAATTATATGCCCCATGAATTAAGTATTTGCTCTTTAAGAAAAACAGACATTGAGCAAATGAGTTGTTTAACGGAGTTTAATAAACACTTAAAAATGTTTTACTGACTATATATGTGTATTTGAAATGCTGATTGGCTCACAGAAACAACCTTATAGAGCTAAGTTAGAGTTTGACTTTGTAGATAAAACATTTTTGTTTTTAAAATAAAAATCTTAAAATGTAAACTACAAATAAGTTGTCATTTAATAAGAATATGGGAATAACTCAATTTTGACAAAAATGTCAGATAGAACTGTAAAATTTTATGAAAATATATGATTAGGGCGACTCAGTGGCGCAGTAGGTAGTGCTGTCGCCTCACAGCAAGAAGGTCGCTGGTTTGATCCTAGGCTGGGTCAGTTGGCGTTTCTGTGTGGAATTTGCATGTTCTCCTAGCGTTCGCGTGGGTTTCCTCCGGGTGCTCCGTTTTCCCCCACAGTCCAAAGACATGCAGTACAGGTGAATTGGATAAGCTAAAATTGTCCGTAGTGTATGAATGTGAATGAGTGTGTATGGATGTTTCCCAGAGATGGGTTGCAGCTGGAAGGGCATCCGCTGCATAGAACATGTGCTGGATAAGTTGGCGGCTCATTCCGCTGTGGCGACCCCAGATTAATAAACGGATTAAGCCGAAAAGAGAATAAATAAATGAATGAATATATTATTAGGTGAAAACATGTCCATGAAGAAACCAGTAAAAATTAAAACATGCATTATGTATGTGAATTTAACACTCAAATTTAAACAGGGCATGTGTTACTTATTATAGAATCAAAATCACACTGAGCCACCCTAAATTATTGCTAACATTTTATAACTAACAATTGTGGTACTCTCTCACACAATCACCCACAGGGTCCAAAAGCGTTATGGAAAGGAATGGGAAGCACTTTTGTGGTACAGGGTGTCACATTGGGAACAGAGGGGATCATCAGTGAATGCACTCCATTACCAAGGTATAGAAATATGCAAATCAAACCATCACATCCTCTTTAAAAAAACAAAAAGATCGTTCACTGATCTAAAGAGGTCTAGTAAGATTTAAATAAACTTTAATTTATTTTCATTTTGTTTAGCTGCCCGTATTGAGGTAAATTATGGTTTAATTGTATCTTCACAGGGAGTTATCACACAAGTGGAACCCTAAACAAGTTGTGGGACACTTAGTACTCAAAGGGTAAGTTAAGAGTTTTGCCGAATTTGATTAATTCATTTATTAATCTAATGGTATTGCTTGGAAAATGACATAAGCAGCAAGCTGTTTTTTTCTGTTGATTATTATGAGTCATAATTTTACCCCACTCTTGCATATCTGGGATCTATTTGAATAATTTTCTGACTAAGCTTAATATGCAGGTTGTTGTTTATACAGAGAGAATATGGAAAGGGAATTCCATAGGCTTGACATTTAAATTATCAATCTGCTCCTTATCTCTTGTTCTGCAGTCGCTTGATCTGCTGAATTCTTTTTTTTTCTTTTTTTTTTTTCAGTTTGACATATGTGGTTGCAATGCCGTTTTACTCAGCAAGTCTCATAGAGACTGTACAGGTAAGAGGCTTGATACACTTTTTTTTCTTTTTGTGTTATAGCTTTTTTATTTCTTGGCCTTTGCATTAAGCAAGAAAACTTAAAAATATAGGAAGTGAATAAATATATTAAATTAATATTTAGATTAAAACAAGTGAAAATGTCTGGCAGTACAGTAACAATCCAATCATATTTAAGACATGCTCTATATTTAACTTTTTATAATGTATGTATATGACACAAACAGTCATATAAATAATATGTTAAAATTGAATCCAAAAATGAGTAAAGTGTTTTCTTGTAGCAAACCTTATCCAAGCACTAAGATCAGACTTGATGGTTTAGGAAATACAGTTTGATTAGATCTTGTGGTCTCAAGTTTTGGGTAACAATGTCTCCGTTTCTGATGCAGTTTTACATGTGATGATTATTGGAAAATCTGAGTGTTGTTACGCAATAAATAGCATTCGTCGTCCTTTCATTTTGACTTTAATGTTTTGGACTGTGCTGTAGGAATAACTCCATTGTGAAGATTACACAGATTTGTATTTCATTTTTAAATTGAAGGAGATCTTATGACACAGTTGGAAAAAAGAACTGCGATTTTTAAAGCTGGTTTACTTCCAATAGTTAATTCAGTCTTATTGGGTCATGTTGCATGATGTATTGGGTTAATGTTTTATTTATTTATTTTTTATTTTTATTTTTTAAATCTATATTTGACACACTCTATTTTGATACACATGCTGCATGCCTGATTCCAAATTTTTATGAGCGTCTTTTGTGTGTTGAATACATAAGTAGATAATTTAAAGAAAGCTGAAAACCTGGAACCATTGACTTCCAAAGTAGGAAAAATAAATACTGTGGAAGTCAATGGTTACAGGTTTTCAGCTTTCTTCAGATATCTTGTTTTGTGTTCAACAGAATAAAGAAAGTCAAACTGGTATGAAAGGGGTGAGTAAATGATAACAGTTAATTTTGAACTATCTCTTTAATTAGGCAGGAACTGAAATTGGTCCTATTTGCACGATTTATCAATTTGTGTAAACAGAATGCAAAAAATACATGGTTTACAAATCTGAGAAAAATGGATTGGGAACACGTAAGTGCAGTTAATAAATGTATGTCCATGAGTTCTTAGACCATGTTATCATTTATACAATTAACCACTAAATAGAACATAAGTGTGACTGCAGCTTAATCTTTCATTTTTTTTGCAATTGTCCTAATAGATCCTAATAGATATATTAGAACTCAGGTGTATGATATAAAGTCAAAATTGTGTGATCTAAACCTGCAATTCTGACTTTATTTTCTTCTCAGAATTATGGATTAATGTCACACATTTCTGGAAAAAAATCTAAATTGTAAGTTTATATTTTAAACTCCTGACTTTATAACACAATTGAGTTCTTAATACTTTCTAATGGGGAAAAAGTCAATTGCAAACTTGCAAATGTGTGATATAAACAATAAAAAGCAAATATTTTCCCCCTCAGAATTCTACATTACAGTATATGCAAGTAAATATCTCAAAACCAGGGTCATCGTTATGGTTTTTGGCAGGGATGGGCAAAAATACATTGAAATGTATAAAAAAAAAAACTCACTTTTACGTGCATCAAAATAAACTACAAAATAGAGCAGACACAAGTATTAATGTAAAATACTGCATTTAAAAAATAATACAAAATACTTTTACAAGGGTGCATGACATCTCTTCGCAAACTTTCTGTCAATAGGCATATTCCATTAAATTCCATTAAACTGACTTAGTGATGTAAACAATGTTTGACAGCAACAGCATTTCGATGAGCACATTTAAGTCCGCTTCTCTGCCAGCTTATTCGCCTTTACTCCTGTACTTGAGAAGGTATTCTTAAAATGTGTTACTCTTTTATTTTTGTACACCTTTCATACAGAAAGTCCTGTCTTGAAGATGATCTCTTTAATCACTGCAAAAGCCATGTGATGCAGATATTGAGTTAAAATATAGCACTATATCTCTTCATTGTGTTTCCTACCATTGGGTGGCCAGTGAAACTGCAACCATCTCTTAACAGTCTTATATTTTAAAAAGATTATATATGGAGAGGTTATTTAAACTTTACATATTTTTGAATATATCTATTTTTAGTTTTGCAATTGAAATCTTCAATACCTAATGTAAAAACATGATTTCTAAAAACTGCTAAAATCTATTTTTTTTCATTCAGTTTTGGAGTTTTTGACCAGTCTGTATAGACTGGAGTTTTATTAAATAATTGTGTCTCATATACTGTATTGTGCCACTTTAACATCTTTACACTATTAACTAAGAGCACCTGGAGATCAGCTACTGGCATCTGAAATAGCCAATGAAGTATTGTAGGAATCACAACTTTAGGACTTTTTAAGATGTTTTTTAGGCATCTACTTCAGCAATCGATCCAAAACTTCTATTGTATCTGCAGTTTACTCATTCTCTCAATATCTTTTCAGTTCTTTTTAACTGGAAGAGTCTGTTTACTCCCTTAGTGAACATCAGTACACCATCTTTAGGTGTTTTATATTTCTAAAGTTCCTCTGCATTTCCACCTACAGCACTAAGACTGAGAATGATTATGTGCTGAAGGCTTCACATCCTGTTCTTAAGGACCGATATTTTATTCCATCTCGTTCCTTAAGCAAAGATGCTGATGCCAAATATTACACTATACTGCCATTATATATGACTGGTCTTAGTGCAGTATACCACTTTCAATGATCCTTGACTTGCTCTCAAATATACCCATGCTATTTGTCTGGGGGTTTTTTTCTTTATGAGTGTTGCATAATTTCCATCCATACTGCAAGCACTGACGACCATCTTATTCAATTTTCTGTTCTGATCTCAAGCCAAGGCAAATAACTGAGAAAGCATCGATCTGAGTCTGCATTTTTATGATGTCATCATATAGACTTCTTACAAAGTATTTTACTGTATTTTAAATATACAAGACACTAAAGTATTCTGATACAAAATATTAACCCGTTTTCATAAACCCCATCAAATACAAATTATTAAATACCATTTAGTATTTGAAATGTGCATTTGAAATACGTGTATCATAAATACTGCCTATCCCTGGTTTTTGGACCCTTTGGACAGTATATTATCTCATCCCCCCTCTGCTAAAAACTCTGAAGACAAAAGTCAGAATAGCAAAGCTTTTCATATTTCGGGGCTCCATATCATGATGAGTCAAATCAAATCTCTTTTAATCATAAAATCAAGAGAGCAGATCACCTTTTAGCAGATATTGAAATCATTGGTAGCTTTTATGTGATTTGAAATATTTCAGTTTTGACTGTAACTGCTTTGTTTTGACTAGTTCAGAAATGCCCAAACGAGGGCCCGGGGGCCAAAGTTGGCCCCTGTTAACCTTTGATTTGGCCCGCCATCCCATCTGAGAAGAGCGGGAGAATGGAGATGATTTCGAGATTGTAGATTAAAATTAATTTTAATCTTTTTTGTTTGTTTGTTTGTTTGTTTGTTTTATTGTTAAAAGCTATTTGAAATGTAAATGTTTGAATTAAATTATGTAAATTAAGACTTTGTTTACAGTTTTTCTCAGTCGCTTTGGTGCATTTCTCACAACACTATTTACATTTGCACAGTAGTTAATGCATTTCTCAAAACAATTAGTCATTTGTTCACATCATAGTAGCAGTTTCTCATTCCTTTCAACAAATTGCAAATGCTTTTGGACATGCATCAATTGCTTTCATACAACTCTCTGCTGTTTGTAACATTATCATTTGCTTATGTCACGTCAGTCAAAATTAACTAAACTTGTAGATGCTGAATAGTCATTCCATATAAAACTAATAGTCCTCATTTCATTACTTGAGTCATTACATACAAAAATGTTGAACTAGTTGTCAAAATCTGTCAAGCTCATTTTACTTAAAAATTTTAAATCTTTTTTATCCTAAAATTGTCTTCTAAATTGAACAATTTCATGAATGATTTACAGAGCTGTGTATGTTGTAGTTTCAGTTCCAATATGTACTGCAATATTGTTTACAGTTGTGCACAGCTCTACCCAAAGGGAGTTTAAGTTTGTTGTAGATAAGGGTGTATTTATTCTTTTGCACAATGCTGTGAATAAATTAGAATTGTAAAGAGCAAATGCAGTAAAAATGTGAAACATACATATTCAGTGTCTTGTACTCAGATACCTCACTAAATGCAGTGATGTCTAACTTTACTGTAGTTTTCAAATGGCTGTGCAAATAGTATACAGTGCTGTCTTGAGCATTTTCAGGACCTGTCACCAAAATCTGACTTTTTTGCATTAGAAAAAATGTACAGAGTAAACCGACATAATGAAAACATGACAAAGCCATTTGACTATCTTGTTTATAAACAATGGTGGCAGGACTTTTCATTTTGATGACACTGACACATTCATTGACATCAATACTTGCTTTTGAGGAATGAGCTCTCCATTTTGAGCAAGTGACACGCTTTTGTAGGTTATCCATAAGGTTTTGCAGTTTGTACTAATTGTTTTGAGAAATGCATGAACTGTTGTGCAAATATAAATAGTGTTGTGAGAAATACAGCAAAGCCACTGAGAAAAACTGTAAATGTACATACTGTCACCCGACCGTGCAGAGACTTTGGTGAGCAAATCAAGCCACTGTGTTATAAATGTGATTGCTTATGTTTTTATTGCAATAAGTTCCATTAAAAGTTATACTGCATTAGTTAATACAATTTAAAGTAATGTTTTCTATTTGTTTTAAAACATTAGGAAATAAATTAGGAAATTACCCATGGCAGCTTTAATGTAAAATAGTTTGGTATATTTACCTTTGGCCTTCGGCTCTCAATAATATTTGTTTTTTGGCCTTTCATACAAAAAAGTTTGGGCACCCCTGGTCTAGCCTTTTATGCATGTATCGTTGTATGTAGCTTTGATGTACTGTTTGTAAAGTGCTTTGAGATGCTACTTTAAAGGCACTATATAAAATAAAGATTATTATTATTATTATATTAATGTATTGAAAACAGGTATTTGGTAAAAATTTACAAAATACAGATAAACATTTTTTGTGCTTATTGATATACTATCCAGTCTTCATCCAGTGTTTCCTCTTAATGTTCTCTAACTAGAGTGAGATCATCAGAGACAACCCTGGCATCCTGGACTGTGTGAAGGAGGGTCTGGGGCGTGTAATGGGTATGGGAATACCTCACAGCAAGCGTCTCCTTCCTCTCTGGAACCTGGTGCTTCCGACAGTCCTCCACGGCATCCTCCACTACATTATTAGTTCCAGCATTCAGCGGCTGGTTCTGTACCTGCTGCGACGTCGGAATAATGGCTCGCCTAAGCACTCGTCCCCTGACTCAGGGATGGACACGGTCCAGTCTATGCTGGATGCATATTTCCCAGAGCTCATGGCCAGCTTTGCGGCCAGCCTGTGTGCAGATGTGCTGCTTTTTCCTTTGGAAACCGTGTTGCACAGGCTGCACATCCAAGGAACTCGCACTATTATTGACAACACCGATTTGGGTTTCGAAGTATTGCCAATAAACACTCAATATGAAGGAATGAGGGACTGTATTAATGCTATTCGGCGTGAAGAAGGCACCATGGGCTTCTATAAGGGCTTTGGCTCCATCGTAGTGCAGTATTCACTTCATGCTGCAGTTCTACAGATCACCAAAATGATCTACTCAACTCTGCTGCGAAATGCTTGAGTCCAATTGATTCCTTCCTAATTCATTGATTGGTCCTCTTTTTTTTTTTTTTGGTTGAGTTGGACATTCCAAAAAAAAAACGTGTTTCTAATATAAACTGATGATTGCAGATATGTGATTTGTCAGTCTACATTTGTTTCATAAAGCACTGGTTGTCTTGTTGATTGCACGACAGGTTTATTCATAATAGCCAATATGCGTTGATATTAGCACTGGAGTTGAATTATTCTCATGGAGAACCCCAAATCTTCATTATCCTTCGCTATCCACGCCAAAACTTAAACATCAGCCTTTATATTCTCAAACCACTAGTTTCATCGATGGCTGCTAGGTTTCATGATGTGTTGTGTAAATGTGGTTGTTCTATTGGCAACATTTGGTCTAAGCCCTATGCCAAGGCTTTCGTGTCATTAAATTATTATTTGCACTATAGTGATACTTGTGCCAGCAGTGTTTCAAACAGTGAAAATGTTTCTATCTGTTCCAGTTTTTAAACATTTGCAATGGAAATTCACAAGAAATACACAAGAATGCATGTGTAAAGTTTAATGTAGTTCCGGGATCTGGGTGAGTTAATAATCAGGTTTTAAATTATTGGGCGCTATGCTTTAAAATAAATGTCTAAAATCATTTGTTTGTGTGAATCTGGTGTTCTTTTTAATGTAAATCACTAGTATGTCACATACTCTGACGTTACATGATGTTACTGCAAATACTGTGCTGTTGTTCAAACCTTTGGGGTCTGTAGACTGTTTATTAACTCATTCATTCATTTTATTTTCAGCTTAGTCCCTTTATTAATCAGGAGTCACCACAGCGGAATGAACCGCCAACTTTTCCAGCATACGCTTTACGCAGCGGATGCCCTTTCTGCTGTAATCCATCAATGGGAAACACCCATACACTCTCACATTCACACACATACACTACAGACAATTTAACTTACCCAATTCACCTATAGTGCATGTCTTTGGACTTGTAAGGGAAACCAGAGCACATGGAGGAAACCCATGCAAACATGGGGAGAACATGCAAACTCCACACAGAAATGCCAACTGACATAGCCGAAGCATGGTCCAAGACCTTCTTGCTGTGAGGCGATCGCGCTGCCCACTGTGCCATCGTGACGCCCCTAAACTGTGTATATTAATACTAATTAATAGTAAATATTTATGTAATTGATTAGAAGTAGTACAGATGTGGCAAAATGAGATTGTTTTAAATAAATGCTGTTATTTTGAATTCTATGCATTAAACAAAAAAATATATATATAAAATATTAAGCAGAACAACATTTTTCAGCACTTATAATAATAATAATAACAATAGTAAATGTGTCTAAAGTGATAAATTAGCATATTTGAATAATCATTTGATAGCATATAGCCTAATTATAGCAATTTTCATTTTTGAATAAACTAGTTAAATGGTTTGGATAAACTAAAGCTGTGGTTGGGGTGCTAGTTTATGGGTTTGATAATGGGCTACTGGGAAAAAAAATGTCTTGGGTTAATTACGAAGAATTAGATTATAGATCATTTTGAGGGATGTAAACAAAAACAATAGTCCCAACGTATTTCCTGTTTTACAATTTTAATTTCTATAGCTTCCGAGAATCCAAAAAGAGCCACATATTGATGTTATGATAGCTGTTTTAACATAAAGTTATAATGGAATTGCCTCTCGTTACAGTTATGAAATCGTTTGATAATGAGCAGTAAATGTTTATGGGCCAATGACATCACCACATTGAAAGGGATAGGGAACGAATTGAAAACTTATGATTTTGTAAAGTAATAATAATTATGAAGCGTTAATAATAGTGTTTGTTTGTTTTTTGTGGCACATTTAAATCTAAAAATAATCCAGGCACTACAGTCAGACTATGCTTTAGGAACCCTACATGGTTTTGAGTATATGATTTGATCTTGTGGTAACTGAGCAAGTTGGTTTTGGGTAACTACCTCTCCAGTTTTTCATCTGATAATTATTGGAAAGTCTGAGGGTTTGCAGTTGCTATTTAATAATAACAACATTACCTTTGCTTTCACTTTGAATTAAACTGCGAATGGCGTGTAGGAATAAAACTTTGTAAGAAAGCGTAAACAAAATCAAATAAATGCTGAGTAGTCAACTTGTGTGCTTGTAGTGACTTTCAGAATTAAAATATTTAATATGAACTTAATTCAATCTTATTTTTGATTTAATATTTTTATTTAAAATGTTACTATTCCATTGATAAAATTTTCAGTTTTCTGAGTCACATTCAGAATTCATTCCGGTATACTGATCTGATGTTCAATAGTCCATTAAACTGTTTTTCATGTGCTCTTCATGCAGAGCATTCAAAAAGTAACTTGCTTTTTATGCATTTAATGTGTTTAAATATATGAAATGTATAGACTCTCAGAAAGTTTTTCGCCATGTATGTGGTTAATTTTTCTCTTCCTAGCAGTGGATGAGTGGTCGTTTACAAATAATTCAATAGAAAAATCATAACTGAGCAAAACTGTTAGGTGTTATCATACACTCTCAGAAATAAAAGTACACAAGCTGTCACTGGGGTGGTACCTTTTCAAAAGGTACAAATTTGTACTTAAAGGGTCCATATTGGTACCTCAAAAGTATAAGTACCTACAAATTTTTAGAGGAACATTTTTGTACTTTTTAGGTACTAACATGTACCCTTGAGGTGTTAATATGGACCTTATAGGTACAAATTTGTACTTTTTGAAAAAATACCACCCCAGCGACAGCTTGTGTACCTTTATTTCTGTGTGAATGATAAGACCAAACAATTTGTCTCAGTTATGATTTTTCTATTGAATTATTTGTAAACGACCACTCATCCACTGCTAGGAAGAGAAAAATTAACCACATACATGGCGAGAAACTTTGTGGCTCATAATTTCTGGCTATTACGATTTTTTAAAAGAAGTTTTAAAAAAAAAGTTTATATGAGATCATATCAACGCTAATCTTATTTTGTGGGACAGCTATAGCGATGCTTATCATAAAAGACCACAAAATTCTGATTCCTATGCATTTGCTTGCTCGTATTTTTCGATCTCTTTTGTGTAAACGCTTACAATTGTAAAATCACCGCTATTGAAAATATCCATGCACACACACACCATAGTTTCAGGATGATTTTGTTGCATCTATGGAATTCATGCGAAAATGTGTGGGTTGATGATAAGCAATACAATTTGAGTCATCGTATGTGATAAGTCCATACGGTAATGATTGAATTTTGAACACAGTCAAGCATGAGGTTATATTTGTTGGTATATAAATGAGAGTTCTTTTGTGATTTCCAGCAAGCGTCAAAAGATGGACAGCAGAAAGCTTTGCGGTAAGGATGAATTCTTTTGCGTTAATCCACTGAAAAGTTATGATTTTTTGTTTTTGTTTTGTTTTTCTTATTTAACTTTTTTTTTTTTTTTTTTTTTTTTTTTTTTTTTTTTTTTTTGTTTTTTTTTTTTTTTT
>CAIGQZ010032318.1:15021077-15077035 GCA_903798205.1 Danio tinwini
CTCACTCTCATTTCATCAGTCCATAAAACCTTAGAAAAATCAGTCTTGAGATATTTCTTGGCCCAGTCTTGACGTTTCAGCTTGTGTGTCTTGTTCAGTGGTGGTCGTTTTTCGGCCTTTCTTACCTTGGCCATGTCTCTGAGTATTGCACACCTTGTGCTTTTGGGCACTCCAGTGATGTTGCAGCTCTGAAATATGGCAAAACTGGTGGCAAGTGGCATCTTGGCAGCTGCACGCTTGACTTTTCTCAGTTCATGGGCAGTTATTTTGCACCTTTATTTTTCCACACGCTTTTTGCGACCCTGTTGACTATTTTGAATGAAACGCTTGATTGTTCGATGATCACGCTTCAGAAGCTTGGCAATTTTAAGTGTGCTGCATTCCTCTGCAAGATATCTCACTATATTTGACTTTTCGGAGCATGTCAAGTCCTTCTTTTGACCCATTTTGCCAAAGGAAAGGAAGTTGCCTAATAATTATGCACACCTGATATAGGGTGTTGATGTCATTAGACCACACCCCTTCTCATTACAGAGATGCACATCACCTAATATGCTTAATTGGTAGTAGGCTTTCGAGCCTATACAGCTTGAAGACAACATGCATAGGTTGATGTGGTCAAAATACTCATTTGCCTAATAATTCTGCACTCCCTGTGTGTGTGTGTGTGTGTGTGTGTGTGTGTGTGTGTGTGTGTGTGTGTGTGTGTGTGTGTGTGTGTGTGTGTGTGTGAAGATATATAATGCAAAAACCTGTAAATGCCTTATAAAATGTCTCTAAAATGAGCATTTTTCTCAGCCTCCTATATTGATGTTCAGTTATTTCACTTTAAAGGCAGTGAAAATATTTTATTCGTCACTATAAAAGTAAAATTACCGAGTCCACACACAGGGGTCGGATAAATATCCTAATTTTAGAAGAAAATATTAATGGCATTTAGAGTTTTTTTTGCATCTAAACTCTTCATATACACATACTTAGTGCAAAATGCTCATTTACGCTCCAGCCACTGTCAAAGATGTCAAAACAAAATCTATGGCATTGTCAGCCCTTTAATAGTGAGAATTAGTTTTCCCTGATCTGCATCTCAAATAATATTATTATAAAATAAAATAATACCTAATATAAATGTACATCTGACCACCCCTATAATGGTTCATACCACTGTGAATGCATAATCCTGCCAGTCAGTCTGTGCTAAATAAAGTACATTCAACAGTCTGAAACCAGAAGATCTAGAGCACCGATAGACGTCTAAAAAAAGTTCACAAGACACTATTTTTGTAAAATAGGTGTTTGCATCTGCATATAGCTTAAAAATGAACTAAAATTAGATAAATAGTTTAACCTACAGTAACCTCTGAAATAGCTAATCAGAGGTAACTGTAGGTCTGAATACTCTTAATATACCTCAAAACACAACTCAAAAATACTTTTATTACTAAATTAGATGCAGTTTAAATACCCACCGTTCAAATATAAATATCTTAACATTTTATTATAAATTACCTCATAATATATTGAATAATCTAATAAATAATAGCATTAATGTTGAACAGATGTACTTTATATCTATTAAAATTCATGCAGGTATAATTTTTTTACTAAAACCTTACAATTGGTTGATTGAATATTTACCATGTAATATTTGTAAGTAAATGCTGTTTTCAGTAGTTATCTATTGGTAATCATACTAAAACAAACTGGTATTTTTCTGTTCTAATTAAATCAAATTCAGGCTAAAACAAAACTTTGTCAAAGTACAAATATTTTGACTAGAAAAACTTAAACCCTATATGAATGCCTAAAAATCTTGTTGGACATTATTTTAGATTAGGTTGCTATGAGGGAATGGTGTTCGAAAACAAAACCCCACCCCTACTCAGTATATTGTTTAAGTTGTAAGTACATTCATATACTGAAGGACTTTACCTTGCCTGTGATTGGTCAAATTTGGTTAAACAACCTATTAATGCAATATACAATCGCTTGCCATGTAGATTATGGTTTTGTAGGATAAAGTGAATTAATAAGTAAACTTTAAAAAATATTAAAAGACATTGTTTGTTTTAAATATGTGCCACAGTTGTGTTTAGAACTTAAGACAACAACGTCTACATGTGAAAAGTAGAAAACCTGAAGATACTAAGCTTTATTACAGGTATTATTCACAAATTGATACAATTAGAACAAAGTCATTTATAAAGCATTATATGAAGTCAGAATTATTAGCCCCCCTGTTTTTACAATTTCTGTTTAACAGAGAAATTTTTTTCAACACATTTCTTAACATAATAGTTTTAATAACTCATTTCTAATAACTGATTTTTTTTTATCTTTGCCATGATGACAGTAAATAATATTTTACTAGATATTTTTTAAGACTCTTCTATACAGCTTAAAGTGACATTTAAAGGCTTAACTAGGGTAATAAGGTTAACTAGGCAGGTTTGGCTAATTAGGCAAGTTATTGTATAACGATGGTTTGTTCTTTAGACTAGAAAAAAAATAGCTTAAAGGGGCGAATAATTTTGACCTTAAAATGAAAATGGGTTTTTAAAAATTAAAAACTTTTTTTTAAAAGCTTTTATTCTAGCCAAAATAAAACAAGACTTTCTCTGGAAGAAAAAAATCAGACATACTGTGAAAATTTTCTTTGCTCTGTTAAGCATCATTTTGGAAATATATAAAAGGGAAAAAAAATGTACTAGTGGTGTAACGGATCACAAATCTGCAGTTCGGATCACACTACGTTTTTTTAGTCACAGATCGGACCATTTTTCGGATCAGCAAAAAAGTGAGGAGACAAATGTCATTTGCTTTCCATTTATATTAAAATATTACTGCAAAAAACATTGCTTTTAACAAACAGAACTAAGAACCTGTAATGTTAATAAAAGTAAAAATCAAGAAAGAACCAGCTGAAAAAAGAAAAGTATTCAATATGAAATATGATCTTTGCTACTGTTGCTGATAATGCTAAATATAAAAATCTAACATTTTGTACAGCAGACCATATTTATCTTCAATTAATGATTCAACAATTCACACATTAATCTTCATGTTTTATTATACTGTAGGTGTATTCTTTTTAAAAACCTATTCAGTGACATAATTTTGATGATTGTTTGTCGCCATCTGTTGGTTACACAATGCAATTGCTTTTACCAGCGTCAAAAATTCATTGCTTTTCACGTTTCCTCCGGAATTTCATGTAATTTCGGGCATTTAATTTTTAGACTTTAACTGCAGTTTTACAGTTTCACTTTCATTCATGCCCCCGCATAGTAATGTGAAGTTAAAGGGCACCTCGGTTACCTCTTTTTCCAGATTTAATATAAGTCTTTTGTGTCCCCAGAATGTGTCTGTAAAGTTTCAGCTTAAAACAACCATCAGATTATTTATTATAGCTTTCACTAGATGGTGTTTTATAGTTCTCAATAGATTTTTGCTGTTTTTGTGTACTGGGCCTTTAAGGCTAGTCCTCCCCGCCCATCGTTTCCACGTGCCTCAGTCTCCGCCCTCGGCTGCCTCAGACAACAGACAAACATGAAGGAAGCAGATCTCACGTTTGTGACAAAAACTACAGTAAAAGCTTTATTAATGATTATTTGGTGCATTTGTTATGTGGAGCTGCAGGATGAGTCACACACGATGTCGTTACAAAGTTCACGCACACACACAGACACACACACACAGCGCAGACACACGCACATACATACAGCGCGCGGGTTTAGCTTTGCACTCTTTTTGCACGCAAATGTGACAGGATACAGGTTAATATCCACTGCTGTATGGATATGTTACGTTAATGTACAAAATAAAGCTGATTTAATGTCCACAAAAATGCAATGAGTTGTATTTTGGTTTTAATTTTTTTAGAAATTTAATAGCCGTTTAGGCAACACTACAATACATAACATTAGTGCTGATTGCGTTTTTAGAGATATCCTACAGATCAGTGGCGTCTGCAACAGTACAGCTGTACCAGCACTGTGCGTACATACCATGAGATGGCGGGAATTAATGCCGCTTTTTTATTTATTTATTTATGAAAATATTTAAATTGATTATTAAACAGTATACACTACAGCTGCTTTTCACTGGCCCACCACATTCTTACGAACATATTTTTTTTATTAAAGTTACTATTTCATTGACTTGAATATAATTAACCATGTATAATATAATTACTAACCCGCCATCTAAAATCTTAAAATAATAAAATATCCTATTATTTTATTCGTGGCTAGAGCTTGATTAATTTGATTGACATCCTATGCAATGAGACCTTTACTTCGCCTGACTGAATGCGAATTGCACGCAACGCTGTATTTTGACAGCACAAAAACTCGCTCTCAGGTGCGTTTCCCAAAACCATCGTTAGCCAACAAAGGTTGCAAGTTCCGTCATTACAAACATAGTTTGTTGATTTGCCGTTTCCCAAATCCATCGCTCCAAGGAACATTCGCAAACTGCGTCGCAAACTTGAGCACTTGAAACAACACCTCAGGAGCTGTAGTTAGAAACATAGTTCCTGGCTGTGTTCTATTCTCACTTATCCCCCCTATGTCCTATTCGTTTAGAACATTCTAACATTCCCTCTTGAAATTATTAAAAATAAAAAAAGCATTAAAGTCATCTCTCTTAGGTGTAATTTGCTTTCAAAGTATTTTTACAGTTCAGTTTTAGCGATCTTCATGTTTACAATTGCGCTCCCTTCGCAGTGCACTTTGAAAACATTGATATTATGTAGAACACAGCCTCATGGCGGAAGCTATGTGACGTAGGCTATTATTTAAAAGCGGAATTTATGTTACATCTCCAAAGCTTGTGAAATTAAAAAACATAGCATACGTTAATACTTTTAATTTATAGTAGGCTATTTATTAAGTATCTGTACTGTATGTGACATGGGCCTGCTGGTTAGAACATTTCTGCAGTGGTTTACATGTGTCAAATTGTAAAAGTAGGCTTTTCAAAATAAATAAATAAATAAACAATGTCCTACTAAATAATAATAATAATAATAATAATAATAATAATATTAAAGTAAAAATATTTATTATAAATAGCCTCATTATTTATTTATTTATATGATTTATATATATTAGAATAGTGTTAGCTTTTGTAAGTGGTTTTATGTTTTAGAATAGAATATGTAATGTTCAACTTCTCAATAATATTAGTAAAGGAAGCATAGGCCCTATATGTGCCATTTATATATATTTCAATTAATATGGAAAACGAGTGCATGTTTTTACCAAAACTAATATTGGATTTTTTTTTAAATGCATGTAAAACAATATAATTTGCACAAAGAAATGATGGGGTTCTTCAAAGTTGTTACTCCACCCCGTTTAGAGCATCATTATGGGCGTGCAAGTTAGTTATAGCTTAATAATTTGTTAATTTCAGTGCTGTTTTGACATTTCGCAAGTGCTTCAGCTGGTCCCAACCTCAGTTTCGCGACTTGACGTTTATGTGGCGTCTAGGTATCGATGTCTGGATGACAGCAAGAGCGAGAAGAGATAAGTCCTCAGATTCAATGTGCGGCTGCACAGTTTCTTTAAACAGTTTCTGCAAATTTTGACTATAAGCTCTTCTAAATTGTTTTTTCATTCGATTGAAAGCCAAAATATTGCCAGACAGACGAAGTAACTTTAGGTTTTGGAAGAAAGCTGTTTCAGTAATGAAAGACACAGTTGGTGGAAACATACACAGTATACACTTATAGGTCTATTCATTATTGATTTATTTAACATTAAACGCACAGTAATTAAGTGTAAAAAAGAAAAGTGCTCACTGCGGTTTCCGCGATTTCTGTGGTTGTCAGTGGTGCGGCATTGCTAAATCACTTTTGTTTTAATCAGACAATAATATTATATAGCCTATTTTAGTTATTTAGCGTAATATATAGTTATTAAGTTTAATTAGTGTACTTTATAAATATATAAATTATTTAGTGCTTTTTGGATTTAGGCATAGGCCGAGTATAAAACTTAATTTTACTTGTAAATACAAAAGATTATGCGGTTTAGGGTTTTTTTGATGGCACTTTATAGCATGTTGGATGTTACAATTGCAAAGATTTTTATTAAACAAGTGCATACTACAAGAGATTTTTGTTGGTGTAAAAATATAAAAAGTATCATTCTCATATTCTTGCCTTATTTATCTTTAATATAAAATTGTATACAATGCAATGCGTGGTGCACCTAAGAAAAAAGGCGCACCAAGGCAAAACATTAGTCTAGAGCACTGTATTGGATAGATTAATTGATAGATTGTGTGTGCATTTTAATAACATTGACACTATACTTTTACGATTGATTAAACTAGGGATGCTAACGATTACTCGATCGATTTATTGTCGGTAGGCCTAACCCAAAACCGATAGACCTATCGATGACCGAATAAGCATGGGGATTTAATAAATTATGCTCCCCGATTTCTCACATTACATAATCAATTGTGTGCAGTTTACTTTACCTTATGGAGTCGTGCACTCTCTTGACTTTGCATATTGGGGACACATAAAACCCTGTTATTCACAGATCTCGTTTATGTCCACTGGTGCTGCCGTTAATCTGCGGGTCAAGTAATCAAAATGTAGGCTACATGACAATTAATTATGGGTTAATAAGACCAAACATCGGTTGTGCAAACTTTACATATACTTCCTCTAAAATATTATTAATATTATTATGAAAGTGTTTGAAGCTATATTATATTTTTATAGACTGGCATATGCCTAAATACGCATCACAGCCAGACATTTATAGTTTATATAAAAACGAGCGCTTACCTCATTTCACTGTGCATATTCGGTTAATTCTTCAGTAGCCTTGTAAATATTGTATTTTATTAATGAATTGTTTATAACTAAGCTATTAATTACTGTAATTCTCTGAATGGAAAATGCTTAGATGGGTTGATAATATATCATATCATTCAAAAATTTATCTATCATGTTTATGATCTGCCCCTCATTCTTCAATAGGCTATAACAGATCAATTTAGCAGATGATTTGTCATAAGGGAAACATTAACAAAAGGATTTTCTTTATGGAGACCCATCTAAAAACAATCGACAATCAATAATTGATTTAGTACTAATACAAGTTAACAATAACTTAAACTGAAACATACCTTTGTCCATGAAAAAGCAGGTTCTCGGTAACCTTTAAGACAAGCTCGTCGCATCAGAAACGACTCTCGCTTATGACTTCTGCTTTGCGGGCATTTCACGTCGCATTTATTCACGTGCTTTAATGTTTTTTGTCTCCCAAATTCATATAATAAAGAGAACGATAAAATAACGTTATTAACCGGTTGACTGTAAACGTTTCTGTTCAGAATGATTAAAGTTGATCTTGTTTTTGTTTCTGTTCCTGCAAAATGTCATTCGTTTCCGTTTTTCGTTTCTGTTCCTTGAACTGGTTCAGAGCCCTGGTTGCAGCCCATATCAAACACACCTGCCTGTAATTATCAAGCGCTCCTCAGGTTCTAATTAATTGGTTCAATTGTGTTTGATCAGCTGAAATCTGCAGGATTCTCCATTTTTTTCTAATGTTCTAAATTTCTGCAATCCATTGATAACTGTTTTTGAAAAAATGAAATAAATAAATAAAATAAATGTAAAAAAAAAAAAAAAAAAAGCTTAACTAAAGCTTACAGTCTCAGCCAGATAATTAGTTCACCTTTCGAGTCTTTGCTTTTTTGAGCCGTTCGATCATCATGTGACAGTATGTAAAGAAATGACTTAAAACCGAGGACTCGAGAAATGAACGGATCAAATCTTTTTCCGGCTCTAAAAATGCATATGACTGGCTTCTGTCTCTCATGTGAAGAAAGAACGACTCAAACGAGATAGAGGACTCGAAAAATGAACTTTAGGTTACTTGTGTAACCCTGGTTCTCTGATAGCATTAAGTGAGGTGTCTCAGTATGGCATATGCCCCTTCCGCCTATTCCTCAGAAACCCAATTCCATTACTCCAGCCCCGATTGGCTGGCAGACGTGACATTTGTGTCTGGGAGTGACTCCCACTTCAAGTATAAAAGAGGGGACACAACATCATGATGACATTCTAAACAAGCACACCTTTTTCTTGCTTCGAACAGCAAGGAGGGTGATCTGGTGAGACAAATTAATGCTGTCAGAGAACCGGGGTTAGACAAGTAACCTAAAGTTTTCTTTCAAGTATACGTTTTGGTGTCTCACTATTGGATATCCTAATTCCCATATTGCCAGATAGCCTGTCTTGAAGTTCCCCGCCAACCAATAAATTAAATATTACGGGGTCTAAACTAACATTCAGGATCCTACACTCAAAACTGCATGCGCTACAGTTTGAGCTGTAACATCTAATTTATAGAATCTTGTAAAAGTATGCTGCAAAGACCAGCTCGCTGCATCACAGATGTCCTGCATTCTTACCCCTTTAAAAAGGGCCCACGAAGTTGACATTCCCCTTGTTGAGTAAACGTGTAAACCGGAATGGGGCGTAACTCCCTTACTGGTGGTATATGCCAAGGAAATCGCCTCGACTATCCAGTGAGACAACCGCTGTTTTGTAATCGGCTTTCACGTACGTGGTTTCACCTGTGACACAAACAGCTGATCCCTCTCTCTGAACCCTTTGTTTCTGTTCGTGTAAATGCGTAGTGCCAGCACTGGACATAACATATTTAACTTTTGCTGTTCTGCTGACTCAAAACGTGGTGGATAGAATGCCCTTAGCTCAAGAGTTTAATATAGTTTACTATTTTGGGCATAAATGTGGGATTTGGTTGCAAAATTACTCCAGCATTTCCAGACATGAATTACATACATGCTAGATGCAGAAATGATAAGATAGTGGCTACAGAACACTAAAAAAGGATTTCATGTTTGAGTGTGCACCAGCGTGCAAACACTCCCCTTTTACACCCATAAAGAGACCTAGTAGACACAGCTCTCACATTTTGTATTGTTCTAATAACACTTTTAGATAATCCAGTTAAATTCAGATTGAACCACTCACTGGCCAAGCCCATAGTGCCAGGCGCTTTGGGTGAGGATGAAAAATCTCCCCTTGTGCCTGTGACAGCAGGTCCCTGCGGAGCGGAAGAGCCCAACTCTCCCTGTATAGCATATGTATGATCTCCGCCAACCAATATTTCCCTGGCCATCTTGAAGCTATCAATATTATCTTTAGTCTCTCCCCCCTCACCCTGCAAAGGGTTGGGGATATTAACGCAATCGGTGGGAACGTGTAGAGAACGTCTGATCTTTCAGGGAGAAACACAGTGGGCACTGGGCATTGACCTGAGATGCGAACAGGTCCACCTTTGCACTGTCATACAAGCCCCAAATTTGATCAACCACTTCCGTGTTTAATTTCCATTCCCCGGAAAAGGATTTTCTCTGGATAGTAGATCCACTCGCTGATTCATGACTCCCTGTATGTGTCGCTCTCAGGGAAGGAAGATTGGCATTGCTCCACAAAATCAGTTTGCATGCCAACATGTGCATGTGGAGTGATCTGAGACCCCCTTGTTGATTTATGTAAGCCTCAACAGTGGTGTTGTTCATCCTCACCAGAACATGGTATGTTTTTAGAAAGGGAAGGAAATGCTTCAGGTTTGGAAAGACCGCTAGCATTTCCAGATAATTTATGTGAAAATTAGTTATATGCTGACCCCATTTCTCAGTTACCACCATGCCCTCGTGAATGCCCTCCAATGCCCTGACAGGTAGTCTGGGCAGGCAGAGCTGTATTGTTTCATCATCCCTCTTTTTTTCCTCGCATCTCTTTGCATCCATGCCAGAGCCTTGCCAAAATGCTCTCTGGGATGACCAGTGCATCCAGGATAGCCAAATTAAGCTACAACAGTCTGCCACGAAATGTTTAGCTTATCTGCCGTGCGTTTGCACACGTTTTGCAGATCAACACTTTGAAGCGGCGAGGGTGGTGCCCTGTCCGCTCCTTCTATGGATCCCACATTGAAGGAAGTCCGTTTGCCCATCGTCCTCCATGTTAAACGCATCCTCCTCTTCCTCATCCATGCTAAGCATGTTAGGCAAAGGGGCACATGCATCCAGCTGTTCACCCCATGACATAGCTGATGTGGTGGGCATTTCTATGGTAATGGATACCTGAGGGGTGGCAGCTGGAGCTGGACTAGCAGATATGAGGGGATCTAAGCCCGACAAGCTAGCTTGGCGTGCTAGCCCAAGATGAAGGCTCTTAAGAGTGAACCGCGTGCAGTGCAGTGCTCACAGAAACTGAGGTTCTCGATTGCCATTTGAGCATGTTTCAGCCCAAGACAAGCAGAACAGACCTGGTCTGTGTCTTTGGATGAAATTTTGTTTCCGCACGAGCAAAGCCGCAGAACGTCTCCTTCGTAAGTCAGCATACTTTTCATTGCTGCAGCCATGATGTACTGGTAATCCTCGATTACAGGATTAGGTGAAAGCGGCGTGAAAGCAGACAAATCATTGAATAATATACAGTACCAAATAATTAGCCAGCAACTAGCGAAACGACTAGTTGATAGCTTCTCGGAGTTGAGCAGGCTTCTGGTGTGAAGCAAGAAGAGGTTTTTGAATGTCGTCATGATGTTGCGTCAAACGTCATGTCTGTCAGCCAATTGAAGCTGGCATAATGGAATTGGGCTTTTGAGGAATACGCAGAAGGGGCTTATCCCATAGTGAGACAACGAAACGTATGCTCCACCTGCACATGTGCCTAACAATGTGCGCATGTGTAATGAATGAATCACTCTCTGGGAGGACTCATGTTTCTCGAGTCGCAAAAGATTAGTTAAAAATCAACAAATCGTTCGAGACCGATTCAGCATGACAAACTGAGGTATTGAATGCACGGACTGGTGGAAGAGTGTTGTTTTAATAGAGTTTGATAACACACGCCGAATGGAAAGGAAAAAAGCCTCCGCATTTCACGATGCAGGTGTCTGTGGTGCTTTACTGACTTGGTAGGTGCACAGCCCTGTGTGAATGGAATATCCTGTCGCAAAACACGGTGAAAAGTCCTACATGATGGTAATAGTTTGATTAAGGTGTTTACATGTCTGTACTGCACTTTCATAATGTGACTAAAATCGCTACTCCACGTCTTCCATTTCTTTTTAGTTCGATTATGACCACAATCGGATTGTATTAATCAAAAATTGCTGTTTACATGGTAGACTCTTAATCAGAGTATTGTCTAAATTGTATTGAAATCGGGTTATTGGTGTCCAGTGGTGTAAAGTAACTAATTACAAATACTCAAATTACTGTAATTGAGTAGGTTTTCTCAGGAATTGTAATTTACTGAGTAGTTTTAAAAATGTGCACTTTTACTTGAGTATAGTGCAGTATCTGTACTTTTACTCCACTATTTTCCTTCAACCTGCAGTAACTACTTTATTTTTCTTGTCCATGGGGATTAGGAAAATCAGTCCTGTGATTCCTGTACAATCAAATCACACATACCGTAGAAGGTCATTATAAGGCATCATAATGAACTACCTCAAGACATGGGTGATTTATAATTGCAGCAAACTGTTTGGAAGTATTATAAGTGTCCACGAAGATGTTCAAAATCTATACGAGCATTGACCCAGAGACTATTTGGATGCATTTCACTGATGGGAGGATGATGGATGTTTACTGTATGATGACTGAAATGGCCTTAAACACCCAGCACAGGACATCAACGTCTGATTGACGTTGAAGCCTAACGTCATGGGGACTTTGCATTTTGTTTGGAAATGAAAATCGGGTTGACGTCAGAACTCAACGTCAGGCCAACATCAGTGTCCAATGTTCAACCTAAAACCAACCAAATATCAACGTCTGATGATGTTACTGCTTGATGTTGTGTGGATGTTACCCCTATTACATCTATCAAATGTTAGATTTTGGTTCCCATACCTGATGAATAAATGTCAGTATTTGATGTTAATATGACTTTAGTTTAAGATGTTGGCTCGACGAAATCTCATCCAAATATCAATGCGATTTGACATCATTATTGGACAACAAAATAACGTTCCTTACATGCTGGCTTGACGTTTAATTTTGGTTACCTGACACCTAAATACAACCTAAATCTAACCTAATATTAACGACTTATGACATTGTGTGCCTGCTGGGCAATAACTGAATGCACTACAGAATGTTACGTTTAGACACACGTGCACAAATTACATGCAAACACATCAGCTTTTAACAGTGTAATACTCACTACTCTTGAATACTTTTAAAAGAGCTCATACTTTGAGTAATATTTACAACAGATACTTTTACTCTACCTGCACTACATTTTGTCCATATAAACGTATCCATTGTCAGTTTAAATTGTAATTAATTTATACACATTTTAATGCTTCAATTATTAAATTGATAATTTGATTCTTCTCTTTATTTCTGATCAGCACTCCTGGTCCTCCATACGTTATGTCAGTTCATTATAAAATAAACCTTTTTTTTTCTGTCAGGTAAAGAAACTTGGAATCGTTGCAGTTAGTAAGTATGATTTAGTACATTCGTTTTACAGTAATCTAACCATAGTGTATTTTCAAACACGATCAAACTGTTGTGAATTTAAACGTTTGTACTAATCACCTGTTCAGGTAATGCCCTACCAGAAGACATTTCATCCGTGGCAGCAGATTGTATGCTTGTCTATGCAGCATATGGAAAACTTATCTCCGCTTTTGCTAGAAGCAGAGAGGTAAGGTATAAATAGACACACAGTGCTCTGCGTAACAGTGAATTGTAAAATAAGAATAAGCCAGAAGTAATGGTCATTTGTTCTGTCGTTTCCATCCAGGTTGTTCACACATACACTGGTCACCAAGCTGATGTGCATTTGCTGCTGCCTTTTGGAGATCATTTGATTTCTGTTGACAAGGATAATATGGTTATCATTTGGGATGTGGAGTCTGAGGGTTTGTATTTCTTTATTTAAATTGATTTATTTAATAGATTTGTTTTTACAGTGCATGTATTATGTTCTGTCATTTTTACAGACACATATCTGCAGATTTCATATGACAAAGCTTCTTTTGAGGTCTCCGCTTTGATGCATCCGAGCACCTACCTGAACAAAATACTGTTTGGAAGCAGTCAAGGGAGTCTTCAGTTATGGAACATCAAATCAAAGTATGCACTTCTAGACTAGTGAACGCTGAATGTGGCTTGTGATATTAAAGGTGCAGTAGGTGATTGTCTTCAGAAACATGTTTTGTTATGCTGGTTGAAAGTCTCTTCACATTCCAATAGTAATGAATAAAGTAAATGATCTAAATGTATTCATATCTATTTTTTTTATTCTGGGTAAGCCATAAGACAAAAAAATGTTTATCCAATAAATATTCTCAGGCCGACAATTCCCATAATTCTGATAAGTAGCCCAAACTAACTGTCACCAAATGTAGATTTGTACAATGGTGCAACTCTGTCCACGCAGATCCACCATTGGCACGTGCATGTGCACATGGGAGACAGAGGTAAAATCAAATACTGAATCAAAACGTTTTTAAAAACTTTTAATCAATATTGGAGTTACCTTTGCATGCTGGAGAAAGGACGACACCACGGCTGAAGTATTTCTTTTAGACAGCAAATGTTATGTCTTAAAAAAAATTTTAGTCACACAAACTATATGTAGATTGTGTTGTTTTACGAATGGGTTATATACCTGAAACAAGTGTTGTTCAGCCACTGAAATCTTCCGGTTTCATAATGGGCCTTTTACAGCATCGATACTGTACATTTTCATTTATCTTGACAACAAAACAGAAGTAAATAGCGCTATTCTGCCTAGCCTGCTTTACTGAGGTGAAGTTGGTTTTATATTTACATTGGTTCATTTTTGAACAATGACAGCCTGTGACGCAGCCCCTATATTGTTTTATCATGCTTCTCTGAATATTTGGTCTGAAATATGTTTTTCAAAGATATTATGCTAACCGGTTAGCATTTTGGCAGATCACTTACTGCACCTTTAAGGATTCCATGACTCTTAAAGTTTGTTTTATGGTTTAATGATATGAAGCTGATTTATTTAACTAAAATGGTGTTGCTTAAAATTTACATTTTGGATAGTTGAGTATCTTGTAGAACTTTTTTAATTTTTAGCATTTTTTGCAGTTTTGTATGTTTTAATTCTTAAAGTTTAAACTGTATATACAGGTGAACTCAAAATTATTAGCCTTTTGGTAAAATCTTCATTATTTTATAAATATTTCAAAAATAAAATGATTAAATAGTTTTAGTAACTTAATTTCTAAAAACTCTTTTTTTTTTGTCATGATGCCAGTACATAATTGTTATAGTTATTTTGCAAGATACTAGTATTCAGCAGTAAATGCCATTTAAAGGCTTAACAAGTTGGGTTAATTAGATAGTTGTTTGTTATGTAGCCAGTAAAAATTTTTTTATAAATTGCAAAAAAAAAAAAAAAGCTTTTCTTCCAGCCAAACTAAAAGAATAAAGACATTCCCTGGAAAAAAATTTACATTTTACTTGGAAATACAGTGGTCCCTTGTTTTCGCAGGAGTTATTTTCTAAAAATAACCCTCAATAAGTAGGCGAATCTGCTAAGTAGTTAGGGATGGGTACCGAAACTTGGTACTTTATCAGTATCGGTGGTAAATTATAAAAGACCAAAATATAGATAAGCTCTGACGTTACCGGTTCTGCTATCGGTACTGGAGAATTAGTGCTGAATAAACATTACTTACAGTAGCAAAATTTAACTGACCAACCTTTTCTAATTTGCCAGATTTGATATTCGTCTGCATAGTTGGCAATCTCACATGAGAAATGCTCGTGTTTTCGGTGAACGCATCAAGTATAAAAGCCTCCACAGTTCTCAGCTGTGCATGCACTCAGCGGAGGCTTTGCTCTAAGCGCACACACAAAGCTCACGACACAGACTCGCGCGCACACACAGCTTGTAAGCTTACAGAGTAAACCAAACAGGTTGTATTTCCTGAGTGGACATCGAAAATGCCCATTGCAACAAACGCAACTCTTGTACAAGCAGAAACGCAAGCAATCTGGCAAAGTGAAAGTATCTTTCAAAAGTGCATTAACTGCAATGAAAAGTAATGAAAAGTTTTTGACTGCTTAGCTACTAACGGTAACGTTACTTCATCCACATTGTTATGCTAGCAGTCTATCACCTAAATAAGTACAATATTATTAGTTAAATAAACACACACATTCGGTTACAATGAAAACAGTATTTTTTTCAGCAGTAGCCTAAATAAATCTTAAACATTAAAAATGCTTTTACATCAGCTGTATTTACAATTATAGCCTATGAATATCCTAATAATAAACTATGCTTATTAAGAAATTATAAACAGCTTATTTTTACATTGCAAGATGCTCCAAAACTGTATCAAAACACAGAAACTCCCAAAACACCATTAACTCATTTTTTGAAAAATTATAAACATTATCTCATACTGCAATGTGCAACTCAAAGAGGGTATTTTTTAACTGCAGGGAGCACAATAAACCAAGAAAGGTCCCGACTTCTGCCAGAAAAGTCAAACATGCTGATTTTTCCTCAGAAGAATGGTTAAAAGTAATTTTCCTTCAAACCGTTGTACATTCTTTTACAGGAAATATATATTTTTTTATTTTAAATTATTGGTTTCGTTTTTTTTGACATTAAAAACAAAATAATAAAACAAAGTGTTATTGATTCTGTTAAATTTTTTATTTTATTTTATTTTTTTTATGAAAAAAACATTTAAAAAGTACTGATAAGAGAACCGTTAAAGTACCGAACCGATAAGTGGTATCGATAAAAGTAGTAATACCGTTAAAACCTTAACGATACCCATCCCTATAAGTAGTCAGCTTTATTTTTTACAATTATTCTAGATGTTTTAAGGCTGTAAAACCCCTCACTACACACTTTATACACTTCTCAGACAGGCTTTAACATTTTCACACTTTTCTCTTTTATGTAAACACTCAAAGTTCAAACCTTCATAGAAAAATAAGTCCAGTATTATAGAATGAAACCAAAAATCAAAACCTGTTGTCGGGCACAAACATTCATCGCTGTCTGGAAAAGGTTCATAATGCTTTTTAGCTTTTGCACAGATAATGTTGGCATCCAGCGTAATGTTCTTTGCACAAAACTAAAGCAAACTCCATCTTTAAGGGGGTTGCACGCTGGATGCGCAGCGCACATGACAGTTGGAATAACACACACCGGCGCTAGGGCTGGGTGATCAATTGAAAAGTAATCGAAATTAACATTCAGCAACTATAATCGATCTATTGTTTCCAGGTCAATTTTTTAAATTACTTTTCCTACCATGTGTGGAGTCACGTGACCCTGCTCTATTAAGGCTAATTTATAATTATGCATCGAACGCACGGGTATGGTTTGGCGCTGCCTTTGCGAGCTTGCCTACTAGCACACCTCTCAAAAAATGTACTTTGCGCTACAATGATAATGATTGGATACTGAGCCAGAGATGCCTTGAGGGTGCATATTTTCAATAAAATAAAATAAAATAAAATTATTATTTACATAAAAAAACAATAAATTATTATTTACATAAAAATATTTATTTACAGAAGACTCAAGAAATGCACTGTTTAAAATATTATTTACATGATATACAAGCGTTACTTGAGATACTGCTTATTTCCTACTTTCAATATGAAAAACTTTGAAAATAATTTATTTTGTTTCCAAAAGTACAAGTTAATTATTTATAATTTTTTTAAGAAAAAAAAAGACTGTTGGTTTTAGGCAATGTGTGTTTTAATCTCAGTTGTTCAGCATTGATGTTTAATAAATAATCATAGTTAGTAGTATTTTTCCTTCAGTTATTTTACAATTAAGTGATGCACATTCAGAAATCGCTCACTTGTAATATGTGAGCACATTTATCTGTGAACTATAAGGGCAAGCAATAAAATAAACAAATGAGATAATCGTTCATTAATCGTAATCAAGTTCAAATGTTCAATTAATCGATATTTTGATCTTAGGCCAAATCGCCCAGCCCTACCAGATGCGCACATTTACATGTTATTTAAAATGAAATTATGCAGATGGCTCTCTGTGGCATAACTGTGTCCTGAGTCATAACTGGGTACCGTAGACAGCCGCCGACTGTGTGTACCCTAATATAAACCTTTGTTTACAATTTTAAAATGCATGGTGCGGCACATCCAGTTTGCAACCCCCTTTACAATGGTCTTGCTGCGGACAATTACAACTCATTTTGCATCCTTGTTGGAACTCACACTGCTAGCGATCAAAGATTTATGTTAATTTGGCAAGCTGAACGCATTCTGTACTGAACAGGAGACACAGAGGAGATTGATTGACAATGGTCTACACCCAATTAGGATGTTGAACACAATGAGCTGTAAAAAAAAAAAAAAAAACACAAAGAAAATTCTGAGAAACTGCGAGGCTACGAAAGGTGAACCGCTTTATAGCGAAGGACCACTGGATTGTGAAAATGTCCTTGCTCCATTGAGCACTTTGTAAAAATTTGAAAAGGACACATAGGAGGGCTATTAATATTGCCTTCATTGACTGCATTTGTCAATTAAATGCATATTTTTTCCACATTATAATAATAAATATGATAGAAGAGAAGAGCAATATACGTAATCATCATGAAAACCACGCAAGAATTTTTTATATTTTGTGTTTTGATTGGATGAAAAAACTTACCAGGACTTTTCCTGGCAAACTTTCAGATTGTTATTGTGCTATTTATTTTTATTCTTACTCATAATGTACAATAGAAAATATTGTTAGTAAAAAATAAACCTTCTTCTGTTAATTCAGCAAACTCCTGTTCACGTTTTCTGGATGGGCGGCTGCTGTTACTGTTCTTCAACAGGTTGGTCTCAACACTTCATTTCAGTTCTTTACCCCTGTTCATTTAAAATCTAGACACAATCACAATTTACTAAAGCTGTAAAAACAAACAAATAAAGAAAAACGTTCATGTATATGCACTGAATGTTTGTTACCTTTTGCAAAAGATCTTCTCCAGGATGTCGTGTCCAATTCTAAGGGATGCTCTTCCACATTTTTCAAAGTTAAATAACATAACAACCATACCTACTTTAATAGATCAATGCTATTGTTTATTCTGTCAGACTCCAGCTGTGGATGTTGTAGGTGTGGGTTTAGCGTCTGGCCAGATCATCATTCATAACATCAAATTTGACGAAACACTGATGAAGTTCCAACAAGACTGGGGTCCAGTCACAGCTTTATCCTTCAGGACAGGTAATATATTACCTATAACATCTCGCTATACACTTCAAACCATTATATTGCACTTGAATTGTCTTTGTGTCACAGATGGACATCCAATAATGGCATCTGGAAGTCCTATTGGACACATAGGACTGTGGGATTTAGAGGAAAAGAAGCTAGTCAGTCAAATGCGAGATGCCCATACAACCGCAATCGCCGGCCTCACGTTTCTTCAAAATGAACCCCTTTTGATCACCAATGGAGCGGACAATGCAATACGGGTTTGTGTGCCCAGACTTGTATTTTCCCTAATGCAAAATATTTTGAATGTGGGTTATGCGAAAGAACGCTTGTTAACAATGCCCTATGTGACGTAGGTGTGGATTTTTGACGTTGCTGGTGGAGACGGTCGTCTGCTGAGACAGAGGATGGGTCACAGCGCCCCGCCAACAAAAATTCGCCACTACGATCAAAGTGGCTTAAACATTCTTAGCGCAGGTACTTTCATAGCTGATACATTATGAAGATTACATTATTCAGTCAATAAATGAACTGCTGTGATGTCATTTCAAATAAAATTGTTTGGAATTTGCTTCAAAAATGTAAGAGTTAATTTCAATACAGCTTGCAATTGAAAGATTTCTAGAAAAGACATCAACGTTTACTATAAATGAAAGCACCACAAACATCCCAAGTCTCCAGGAAGTTCCGGGAGTCTCCCGCATATGCATAGGGACTCTCAGATGCCCGAAAACTAATGATAACCTCCCGTTAATCGCGCATCTCCCCCTTGGTTTTCAAATACGTCACACCCTCTCCAATGCATCCCTCCCTGCTCTTCAGATATGTCGCATGCAACCCGAACAATTATTTTTTTTTCTAGGGATGCACGATATATCGACGGCCATATAGCTAACTTTAAGCCGATAGATAATGTAATTGTACAGAACTGCCTGCTTCCCATAAGCATGGGTCGAAGTTATTCTGACTTGCCAGTGCTCTATATCAGAGCTTTCCTCACATTGTTTATTCCTTCAAAGTCCTTCCTTTCTTCGTGTGGTATTTCCATGAATTAATAACTTCGTAAGTAACCATATTCTTTATCATTGTAGATCTGTTTGATAGAGTATCGTTGTGTTTGGTTTAAATCGCCTCAGGAAAAATATTACAGGTGTAAACATAATAGCAGCGACACACACACACACTAAACAACATTAATATGATTAAGGCTGCATTTACACTGCATGGTTCAAGTGACTCAATTCCGATTTTATTTTTATTTATTTTTTCTCTTCCATGTGGCACAGATCATAACTGGCCCATGTATGTGTAAGCAGCAAAAAATCACATGGATTCCGATTTGCTCCAATCAGATTCAGGCCTTGTTCATATGTGGAAATTTATCCCATATGAATTGGATCTGTGCCCTCGTATCTGCAGTGTAAGCAGGTTGATCGGATTTTCACCTGTCAATGCGAGTCACTCATCATTAAAAATTGTAGCGAATGACGTCAAATCTAGTGCTTTCATTTCAGAATAGACTTCAGCACAGTCCCAAACCTTAAATCTCATACACGAGGAGTAAAAAAGCTTTTATACTGTCATGTAGCACAAGTATTTAAGCATGTTTAACGAGAGAGATCAACATCCGTCTCGTAACCAATATAAACTAATATAAAACTGTTGCATACATAGCGCGCATAAATCATGCCATCCACTTATGATTAAGATGCCTACTGGTTTAAAAAGGCCTAGATTAAAAAAGATGGCCAAATTAAAACTTTTCTGTCATAAACTATAGTAAAAGTTGTCAAAAAAAAAATTAACCCTGCAAACACATTAAATACAGGAATAGAGAAAAGAGCGCTCTTTTATTATCAGCTGTTAGTCAGCGCCCGCTCTTTTTTTTATGTTTTTTTCCTGCTCATTGTGCCTTTGCCGTGTGCTGTGTAAATGCAGACAATCGGATACGAGTCACTTTTAAAAGATGATGTAAGCAGGTCATCAAAATAATTAGATAGTCACAAAATCTGAATTTGACCATCAAGATCTGCAGTGCAAATGCAGCCTATTTGTTAATATCAACGCGTTGTTTGCCATGTGTTTTTGATGTAAGATTGTATTCAGTTTGATTAGCATATTTATGATTATAATCAGGGCTTGACATTAACTTTTTTGATCACTAGCCACTGTGGCTAGTAGTTTTCCAACATTACTAGCCACTCACCATTTTTACTAGCCACAATTTTGTTGTTAGGAAAATATATTATAAATAAATTTGACTTTGGCATGCTAAAATGACTTCATTTAGACTTCATGTTGCAAGTTGTGTCCACATGCCTCCTCATTTATTTCACTTTTTTGTGTGTATGACCCTGTCGAATGTGCATGAGCAAATGGGCTGTGGTTTCACAGTGTCACATTGCAATTCGTTTTTATTTCGCAGGACTTTTCAGAGCTCAACACTGAGGATTTACCAAATTTATCTCTGACCACACCAAAAATAAATAAATAGTTGCTTCTTAGCCACAAATGTTAAATAATATGTCAAAACATGCAAAATATAGCGGTATACATGCTCTTTTTACTCAACAAAACCTTTGTTAATAAAAACAATTACATTTAAAAAATAATTATTGGCATGTATCTAAAACTATGCACAGTAGCCTAGTCTGTCCAGGCTAAAGGTCTCTCAGATCACTAATTAACTACACATACATGGGGAGTTAATCTCCTATTAAAGCAATGTTATTGTAACAATGATAATTAAACAATTTTAATAAAACTGTAGGCAAAAGAAAGCAGTTGAAAAACAAACCACGTGATAATAAAGGATGATCATGCGCACAGGGGTAACGTTAGCCCATAATCTGTTATAAAGAATAGTTAAAACAAATCTGGCAACCGCTGCTGCTTACAAAAACACATATTTTAAAAACATTCTGAGCTTTTAGAAGCAGCAGGACTGTGTGTGCACGAGCATCACTTTTAGTCCAGTCTATTTGACAGAGAACCGATCGCAGCAGTTGCGTTTCCTCTAGGCACGGTTGCTTCGCGCCAGGAAACGGGAGCGTGCGTGTCTTTTAAAACAGCCGCGCGCATCACATCACCTGTGCGCGCGAGTGATCATCCTCTCGTTCGGTATTCAACGCTTTCCTTTGCTCGCGCAAACTCTATTTTTGTCGGTCATGCTGCTGCTTGATTCTAAGATGACATTTGCAGACATATTGGGCCATCTCTATTGTCGAACCCTGCTTTTAAGATAACTATAATTTAAAAAAAAGATCTTCAACCAGCCAAAGAGGCTAGTGAGAGTGTCTGTCTAACCTGCCACGGCTGAAATCTACCCGCATTTGGCGGGTGTTAATGTGAAGCCCTGATTATAATGAGCGCACATGATGGCTATTACTACGCGCACACACAGTGACTAGTGAGCCATAAGAGCCTTCACAGCAGCAGGGAAGAGATGCTCCAGTCACTAAGTCTCCACCATAGGGGTTCTTAACCCTCCGCCACAGTCTGTCTTTATTTTAAGCACTGTGTTTATCATAGTTACCTGTGCCAAATGCTCTGGCGTTGTATCCAAATTTCACATCACACAGTGCCTGCAGTTAAACTCTCAAACTCGCAGCGGTTTATCATAAACCTTTCATCGATCGTTAAGCCTGTAATTGACAGTAAGAACGTGTTGTCTGTTGACACGTGAAGTGTTGTCTGACTGAACGCCTTTTAGGACATTACATATTTCTGCATATGTACATTACTGTAACACGTTTTATTTAAGAATATTTGAGCTGGTTTCAGTTCTTAGTTCTTTCAATTTCATTATACTTGACATATATTTATTTTACTTGTTAATTAAGTCCCAATTTGTTATATGAAGTCATTTATTTTTGGCATGCTAATTTATTTAAAATCGTGAATATAGGTCAATGTAATCACCTTGCAATTTTGAAGTGATTATTTGTTTGTTTTCTGCCTTGAGCAGGCTGTTCAGTTCATAAGATCAGTTTCATTGAACTTTAATGAAGTTTTTAAAATAAAATCAGTTGTTCACTGTACCAAGATATAACATAACATTTTGAAATTTCTTTTTATTGGCTATAGTATATCGGTTATCAGCCTCCAAGTCTTAAGGGTTATCAGTTATCGGTATCGGCCAAAAAATCCATATCGGTGCATGCCTTGTTTTTTCCATGTTTGATACTGTAAAGTTGTTTATATAAATAAAAATGATAGGACTTGACTTGAGTGCAGTATTGTGGAGATATTGCAAACATCCACATCAAGTGTATTTAGGCATAATGGGTTTTCTTCTTGTAATAGGTCAAGATGGTACTTTGCAGTCGTTTTCGACCGTTCATGAAAGGTTCAACAAGAGTTTGGGGCATGGTAAGAACCACTTGGCATGTCCCTTTTATGTGCATGTCAAATTAAACTGCAACTCCTTTTATACCTTAACAACATCACAAAATAAGTACTTTTTACATTTAATGTTTCGTTCTGGCTGTTTTGACCATTGATGTCATATTTATCTTTTCATAATAATAGCTGTGTATTACTTTTCCTAATATTTGCTTCTACCAACAGGAACCCTCAACAAAACAAAAGCTAAAAAGAAAGGCGTAAGGTATGACACAGCGAAACTCCCATCCATCACAACGTTTGCTTCAGGTTTGATTTATTATCTCATTCTGAATTAAGTTAACTGAAGATTTAGTTGTCATTTAGGCTACGTACATATATACCATATGTAAGGAAATGTGACCTAAATCTGATTTATTATTATTATTTTTTTGGCTGTTTGTAGATCTGTTTTAGTCATGACAGTATGAACAGTACAAACCCCATGGAATCTGGTCTTTTCAGTTTACGATTTGTGCCACTTTCATATGTCGTGTTAAATTCTATACAGATTAGGGTTACATGATACTGGAAAATTATGCGATGTTGTTGAGTATTGCAATAACAATATAACATTTCCCTAGAAAAAATGCTATTTTCAAATATAATTCATTCAAATTCAGACTAAAATCTGTCAAGGTGCAAACATTTAGTCTTTAAAACACTATGAATGAGTGAAAACCTCAGAAGATATTCAGACTCCAGCCTGGTTTATACTTCTGCGTCAAGTGATCGGCGTGACCCACGGCGCAAGCCTCGCAGCTTCTGCGCGCTGTTTCTGTTTCTCTGCAATACACTTCCGAAACGCTAGCTGGCAGTAGGTTTTTATGTTTCTCTGTGTCGAGTTTCTTCGCTGGTGTTCTGTTTTTCTGAACACTTCCTTAATGTACACGTGGCTCAAATTCACTCATTTTGAGGCGGGAACCGGCGGACGTGCAACAACTTTAATCATAAGGTAAACACAAAACAACAGTCTCCATCCGGAGCTCCTTCACGGGACTCCACACTTGTAAACACTTGCGTGGCTCTCACCTCCGCCCACACTTGACAATGCTACCAAGCCGACTAATCACAGAGCTTGCACTAGGCGTTACATTTCTGCGCGTCAACGTCGCCGACGGCCACGGCGAGGGGCTATGTGTCCATGCGTAGGCTGAGCCGTAGCATACGTGTGCGCTTAATGCAGAAGTATAAATCAGCCTTCTGATTGGCTGTTGTCATTTTCTTCTTTTGTCTTGACTCCCGACGTAAGTATTTATTTTCAGCTCTGAGTTCACCTTTGGGTCAATCCAGCCAATAGTAAAACAGCGACTACTGGGGAGGCGGGGATGAAGATGGCAAGGCCCCATGTGATTGGTCAAATTTGGATAAACAACGAAACTTAGATAAAATGTATCAAGCATGTCTGCGACGCATATATCAAAGACTGCAGAACACACAAGACATGTCACTCGTATAGTTTTGAATGTGGAAAAGCGTAATGTCAATATGATGAATGAAGCCCCGCCTACTAGTACAGGAGCCAATCATTGATCGCTATAGACTGATGATTCTCCAGCGGAGGGGCTTAGATAAGCAAGAGTTTCTGCAGATTTTGTGTGATTCAAATGTTTAGAAATGAAACTAAAGAGACAGTTGTTGTTTAATTTTATTGGTGATTTCTAATATGAAAAGTAATCGTAAGCTTGGCTAGCTATTTTGGAGAATTTGATGTTTACCAAGTGCGAGGTCCCGAAACAGATCGGGGTAACAGATCCGGCATGTTTCCAGAGGAGGGAGAGGTATCGCGGACAAAAGTCATGAGCGGGGGGTGGGGGGTGATGTGGTGAAAATGAGGTGCCGGATCAGATTTCAGAGTTTCTGGATCTGGCTTGTTCTGGCACAAATTAAGCCCTGTGTTTACCCTATTCAAACAGAATGCTCAAACATACTGCCCAAGCGGCGTTTCAAAGATGGCCGTCGAGTGAAATTACTTGCCTTAAAGGGACAACGATGTTGTGCAGCCCTAATACAGATGTTTTGCAATGTGACCGCAGTGTGAACAGTTTTGTTGGAATTCATGTGACTTTCACATCGTTTTCAATCGACATGTTGTTGTTCTGCACTTTTACATACTACAAACAATCTCTTACTCCTGAGCAGTTGCGCATTAACCCTTGATCAGTTACTACACCAGTGTGGTCAGTCTAGGCTGTTTTCTGAAGTTAACATTCACATTGTGTGATTTTAAATGTTACATGATCAGCTGCTAAATTCAAATCTGCTTTACCACGAGGGCTGCTGCTGAGCCAGAGAAATATGCGTGGCACGATTATCATAGATTACAACTTATCTGTGATTTCAATCACACTTATTTTAGGTTTCAGACATTGAAATACACATTACTACAAGCAAACCAATCATTTATAATACACTACTGTTGTCTGCAAAAATGGCACTATCAATCATATTAAACATAATTCGATGATCTGTGATTTATTCACTTCATGCAGTAAACACATTGTGTACATAATTAGAAAGTTGTGTGTAGTGCTGTGTGTAGATGTTCTTTTGCGCATGTGGGTCCGACCATGATCAATTCACACCAGAAGTCTGATATTGGACACATTTAAAACAAGAGGAAAAAAATAGATTTGAACACTAAGCAGTGTGAAGTCGTGTTTACCATCATGTGATTCCTAATCCATTCATCCATATTTTTTACCACAAACGAAGATCATTTTAATTTTCTACTTTATAGTTTAGTGAACATTTTAACACGAGTTTGATGTGTCATGATGATGTATGATTGATTAATGTTCATTTTTGTACTATTCATTTCATCCATTTTGAACTACCTACCTTTTTTTCTCAGGTGATTGCTGCATTTCAAATTATGGTTTGCACTTCCAATATGGGCAACCTTAATTTAAAAGAACTTAAATAATTTTAAAAATAAGGTTGCTCGACAAATTACCCATAACGATAGAGAAACCTGTTTGGGAGTTTATCTTTGTGATTTATTGTAATGAACATATTGTTTCACTTGCTATTTTAAAGAGACTTCACTTGTTCCAAACCTTTATTAGTTTCTTTTTTTCTGTTGAACACAAAATGAGATATTTTAAAGAATGCTAAAAACACGTAACTATTGACTGTCATAGTATTTGTTTTGCACATAATGGTAGTCAATAGTTATAGGTTTACAGCTTTCTTAAATATATTTTGTTCAGTGTTTAACAGAATAAAGAAACACATGAATGAGGGAGAGTGACTGAGTAAATAAAAATATTTTTGGGTGAACCATCCCTTTAATGTAACTTTAGCATCAGACTAAATATACCTGTGGCAAAAACTCTTTGGAGTTCATGTTCCTCCAGATTGTTTCATCTTAGTTTTTCTTACAGTATGTCAATATTCACAAAAAAACTAGGGCTGTCAATATTAGCGCGTTAACGCACATGAGTAATTTGAAATATTTAACGCTTTAAAAAAATTAACGCATTTATTGCAGTTGCAGTTTTTTTTTTTTTCCTGTTGTGGTCGACGTGTGTTCAGGGCCGGGCACGCCCATAGAGGCGACCTCCTCACTTTCATCCGCGACACCCACCCCCTCCCTCCCGGTCCTAACTTTTAACCGCAAACCGGTAAGTTTCTATATCACGTTCGGGTTGATGGCGGCGTGATCACGGTTTGCCTACAGCGCCAGTTCAGCTTGCTCCGGTCCTGCGTGTGTTTAATGTGCAAAGAAATATGGATAAAGGAGAATATGGATCCATGTAAATGTATTCAGTGAAAGCGCCAGATGATGTCACAAGCTGCTGTCACACATGATGTCACAAGTCAAAGACAGCCCATTCCTCTCTAAGTTGACTCCAAGCGCCCTCAACACTACACGCAACTTTTGTAAAGCGTCTGCTTCACGTTGATGTGTCAGAATCCTTGATTGAGAAATAAAGCCATACTTTAGAATGCTTAGTTTAAGCAAATTTGATTCGATCGTGCGTGTTGATGATCTGAAGGGAGTGGGCTGCTCTCTCTCTCTCTCACTCACTCACTCACTCACTCACTCACTCACTCACTCACTCACTCACTCTCTCTCACTCACTCACTCACTCACTCACTCACTCACTCACACTCTCTCTCTCTCTCTCTCTCTCTCTCTCTCTCTCTCTCTCTCTCTCTCTCTCTCTCTCTCTCTGTTTCAGTGTGTGCTTGTTTACCCTGCTAATGGAAGAGGAGCTGTGTGTGTTGTTCCTGATAATGTCAATAGACTGGTCTGTCTTAGCAACTGGTTAAATCGTCACCTTAGAATTATAAGGTTCTGTCTGACATTTTTGTCAAAATTGAGTTATTGACATATTCTTATTAAATGATAACTTATTTACATTATGGGATGTTTTTTTTATAAGTTGTTTTGTCTTTACAATAAATACAATTGTTTGTATTCAATACTTTATTATTATAATTTTTCAATTTCTATATTTGCAATGCCTGTATTTTGGATTTTTTTTATTTGTGATTAATCATGATTAATCACACAAAAATGTGTGATTAATTAGTTATTTTTTTAATCAATTGACAGCCCTAAAAAAACCGCATAACATTGCTGTGAAAAAACTCTCATATTTTTGGGTTGGTCTGTTTAAAGGTATTCGTAAATACTAGTATCTTTTTATTTATGGATGAACTTTGAGGAGAATAATTATCCCCAGTTTATACAGTGCATCCGGAAAGTATTTATAGCGCTTCAAATTTTCCACATTTTTTTTTCTGTTACTGCCTTATTCCAAAATGGATTAAATGGATTTATTTCCTCAATTCTACACACAATACCCCATAATGACAATGTAAAAAAATATTTTTTTTTAATTGTTGCAGATTATTAAAAATAATTAACCTGAAAAATCACACATGTACATAAGTATTCACAGTCTTTGCTCAATACTTTGTTGATGCACCTTTGGCAGCAATTACAGCCTGAAGTCTTTTTGAATATAATGCCACAAGCTTGGCACACCTGTCTTTGGAATTTTTTGGGGATTTCAGGATATCTCTGTATATTGCTGCATTCATCTTTCCCTCTATCCTGACTAGTCTTTCAGTTTCTGCTGCTGAAAAACATCCCCACAGCATGATGCTGCCACCACCATGCTTCACTGTAGGGATGGTATTAGCCTGGTGATGAGCGGTGCCTGGTTTTCTCCAAACGTAACGCCTAGCATTCACTACAAAGAGTTCAATCTTAAGGCTTAAGTCTCATCAGACCAGAGAATTTAGTTTCTTATGGTCTGAGAGTCTTTCAGATGCCTTTTGGCAAATTCCAGGCGGGGAGTGGCTTCCACCTGGCCACTCTACCATACAGGCCTGATTGGTGGATTGCTGCACAGATGGTTGTCCTTCTGTAAGGTTCCCCTCTCTCCACAGAAGAAGCCTTGTGCCTTGAGACAATCCTGTGTGTAATTTTGAATAAATAAATAAATTTTATCCATTTTGGAATAAGGCTGTAACAAAAAATGTGGAAAAAGTGAAGCGCTATGAATACTTTCCGAATGTATTATATAATCCAGATATATATATATATATATATATATATATAAATATATATATATATATAATTACTGATTATTTACATTTTTTACATTAGCATCAGGAAAAGCATGAGGTATAAAAAAAAGTGGATGTGTTTACCTTATGAATAACTCAATAAAGCAAGAATATTGAAAGTCGTAACTTTGTTTATTGTTGCTAATATTCTTGCCTACTGATGTTATTGTGTGTAGAAACAGCACGTCAGAGTGACTGGGATGGCATTATTGCATGCCACCGTGGCTTTCTTATGACAACATCATGGAACTACCAGAAGGGTTCAATGGGTGCGCACAAGCTGGAGCCTGAACGATTCAACAGGAACCGTAGCCTCAATGTCCATGCAACTGTAAGTCTCGAAATGTAATGCTAGTTTACATTACTAGGACTCCCTTTTGCCTTTCGTACTACCTTAATCCTTCGTGGTATAGATTCAGCAAGGTACTGGAAATATTCCTCAGAGATTATGGTCAACATTGACGTCATGCAGTTGCTGTAGATTTGTCGGCTGCACATCCATACGAATCTCCTGTTGTAACGAGTGGTTATTTGAGTTATTGTTGCCTTTCTATCAGCTCGAACCAGTCTGGCCATTCTCCTCTGACCTCTGGCATTAACAAGGTATTTGCGCTTACAGAAATGCTGCTCATTAGATATTTTCTCTTTTTCTGACCATTCTCTGTAAACCCTATAGTTGGTTGTGTGTGAAAATCTCAGTAGATCAGCAGTTTCTGAAATACTCAGAACAGCCCTCCTTGCACCAACAACCATGCCACGTTCTAAGTCACTTAAATCACTTTCCTCCCCATTCCGATGCTCTGTTTAAATTGCAGCAGATCGTCTTGACCATGTCTACTTGCCTAAATGCATTGATTTGCTGCCATGTGATTGGCTGATTACAAAATTTGCGTTAACGAGCAGTTAGACAGGTGTACCTAATAAAGTGGCCAGTGAGTGTAGCTTTAAAACAGACTTCTGAAATGTCAATTTGGTTGTCCAGGCTGTGGATCTAAGCTCTTGTGGGAACTTTGCTGTGATTGCACTGTCTTCGGGACACATCGACGTGTACAACATGCAGTCTGGTCTTCATCGAGGGCATTATGGAGAGGACAAGGGTGAGTTACCATACTGAATGTCAGGTGTGAATTAAATGCAAATTCTGATTTTAATGGAGTTGTTTTGTTCGTGTGCAGCACATGAAGGGCCTGTGCGTGGAGTCGCTGTGGATGCTTTGAACCAGTTGACTTTTAGTGTGGGAGCAGACCATCTTCTAAAAATCTGGAAGTTCAAATCAAAGGAGCACTTACATACTCACAGTTTACCTGCCGCCCCGGCATCATCTCTGCTTCACAGGGACAGGTATTAGGCACATCTTTGCTTGTTTGTTTTTTGGTATTATTAGTGATTTACCAAATTATTGCCAATCCCAAATATGTGACCTTGGACTAAAAAACCTTATATTTGTCTTATTTTTTTGTAAAATCTTATAAGTCTTATATTCCATTTGTATATTTTTTGAATAGCCAAAAATACATTGTATGGATCAAAATTATTGATCTTTCTTTTATGCCCAAAAATCATTAGAATATTAAGTAAAGATCATGTTCCAGGAAGATATTGGTGAATTTCCTACTGTAAATATTCCAAAACGCCATTTTTGATTGGTAATTTGAACAATTTTAATGGCAATTTTGCTCAGTATTTATTTTTTTGTAAACCTCAGATTCCAGATTTTCTAAAAGTTTTCAAAATTTCTCAATCAAATATTAACAAACTACATCAATGAAAAGCTTATTTAATCAGAATTCAGGTTATGTATAAATCCCAGTTTTGTTGTGCTGGGTCACATGTTTGGTTGAAAATAAATTCTTGAACCAGGGTTGGAAGGCTGAAATCATTGTGATGTTTAATTAGCTTTTCTCCAATGCTTCATGTTCACTGTATTATATTTCATGCTCATAATTCGCATAAAGCTACAAAAGGTTAAAATGTTAGCAGTGTGAATGCTAGGATTAATTATAAATGAATATTAAATTTTGTATGAATATTTAATTAATATTACATTTCTCGTTTTTATTCAATCTGCATTCTGAAATTCAGTTAGTTTATATGTAACCATCATATTTGTTGTGTGTAAGCAGTAGTCTCAGTGTTTTGTTACTATCCATTTCTCAGCTTTCATATTCTGTTCATTTCATTACCAAAACTAACAATTGGTGTTTTTATGACATCTCAGTCAAGCAGCAGCACAGTGTGCATGACTAGTAGATGTAAATAAACATTAAGTGTTTCAGCTATGGAAATATGGTATAAAGAAAGTATGCTGCATCGTGTTACATTTACCTCAGGAAAATCATTCATTGTTCATAGCTCTTAAAAGATGTTCATTCTTGATCTTTCCAAACAGTGGGATGCTCGCCATCGCTCTAGATGTTTTTACCGTTCACATTTTGGATGTGGAAACTAGGAGGATTGTCCGCAAATTCTCTGGACACCGTGGCCAGATCAATGACATGGTGTGTTTCAGCTTTACGAAGGCCTAGCTTTCCTAATTTCATTTGAGATTCACACATATCTTTGGTAGCTTTAAATGGTTAAATCACCCAGAAATGAAAATTATTTTAATAAGTACTCAAATTAACATCGTTCCTATTCCCTGAGACTTTTGTTCATCTTCAGAACACAAATTAAGATTAGGTGAAATTGGAGAGCTCCCTCATCCTCCATAGACAACAATGGTTCAAAGTCCAGCAGTCGGTCCTTCGTATGTGGATTACCCAATTAGCTGGATTTGATTATTGATGATTTGACTCAATCCAGGATAGTTTTGTTCTTAAAAACCCATCCAGGAGTTGTTGTCATAGCAACAGGTCTGTACACTCAAACGTACTCGAGGGAAGCTTATTTATAAACAGGATTAAATCATGTCATTTCAAGCGAAAGTGATGCATATTAAATTAAGAAAAATAGTGTAATAGTGATTTTAAAAAATATATATCAGATTATAAACCTTTAAAAATGACTGTCATTCATCTACACTCAATCTACACTCTGAAGTAAAAGTACAAAAACTGTCACGGGGTGGCACCTTTTTAAGAACATCGGTGTACTTTTTAGTGATTAATATGTACACTTTAAGTAGTAATGCTTTTAAGATATCAATTTGGACCTTTAAGATACAAATGCAGATTTTAAAAAGGTACTGCACCAGTTTAGTAAAAATAAAATGAGTGTATGATAATAGACATGGGCATTAGACATTAATAAATATATAATTAAAAATTAGACATTAATAATTATATAATTTATGGGAATCATGCTTATGCAACATTGATTGATATACTGGTGATTTGATGCAGCAGGAGACACATCTTCTCAAATATTAAAACGCCTTTTCTGAGGCAATATTTGATTAAAATAGCCAGTTATGCCTTGTGCCAAGAAATTAAGAAATTTGATTGGTTAATTACCAAAGAAATTCTGCTCTGAAGATAAAACTAAATAGCTAATTTCTTGAGACATGAAAGTGTAAAGCCTTTACAAATAGCCCACAAAAAAACACAGCTCTTGTGTATCATATTTAACAAGCCATTTCATTTTGCCCACATGTTGTCAGGCGCTTGCGTAATTGAATATTAATTATCATATGATGTCATCACACAGTTTTTTTTCTCTGTCAAGCTTCCACAACAAATAAAATCACAGCCAGCAACCTCAGTTCAATTCGTCAAGTTATTTTAATCTGATTTACTTGAAGAGCCAAATTAGCTAGAGATGAGTTATCAAGATTAAAAGATCCTGGATTTGTCAGATCACCCTAAACTGTTTAAGTGAGGTGGGAAGAACTGACCTCTGAAAAGGAACAAAAATTTGTCCAAACATTTTTTGTGACTTAAATGGTTCAACTGTAATCATAAGAAGCTTCAAGAAAGTTTTTGTGTGGCAAAAAACTAAAAAAATTCTTTGTCAGGTAGTCAGGGTGCACTTTTACTTTGTACAGTAATACGTACTACTTTTACTATGGCAGGACCACACATTGATATTAGAGTCAGGAGCGAAACACACAATCAAAATATTTCCTGTAGTAAACACGCACCCTGATCTGACATGGCAGACATAGTTGAACAAAGTCGCTTTTACCATTTTTTTTTTTTGCAGAGAATAGTGTTCTTGAAGCTTCCCATGGTTATAGTTGTACCAGTTGAGTCACATAAAATGTTTTTGATGCCTTTTTGGGACATTGAACATCTCGTGACCACCAAAAATCTTAATTTAAACAAAGATCTCAGGGGATTTTGAGCGACGTGAAGGTAAGTAATTAATAACAGAACTTTCATTTATGGGTAAACCAGCCTTAAAAAAGTCTTTCAAAGTTAATAGTTTTCATGAATTAAAACTAATAATTTACTCTCCAATGTGGTCTTAACCTGTTCTTAAACCAATTGACCTTGTTTTTTTCTGGAAAACACCGAAGACATTTTTTGTGAAATGGAATATGCAAAATTATGTAACCACTAAAAGGACTCAAAATGAGTTTTGGACTATTGTTATAGATTTATTTGTTTATTTATTGGTCAGTATTGCAGCCTGACAAGTCACAATAACTCTTGTGTTTCCTAATGTGTAAAATATCTGTTTTCTATATTGGGTTTTACGTAAGAAAATAAGCCACACAGGTTTCATGAAGGAGAGTAAATGTCATAAAAGTATGCTAATGAGCTTTGATGCTTTTTCTCAGACATTTAGTCCAGATGGACGTTGGCTGATTACAGCATCTATGGACTGCACCATCAGAACATGGGATCTTCCATCTGGCAGGTAAAAATATAGAGGACAAAGGCTGGTAAACAGTGGGCTTTACACATAATGGAGAAATTACTGTTTTTTTTTTTTTTTGTAATTTAGTGTAAATCTTTCAACATAATTGTGAAAAAGTAACCTAACTTTATGGTTTCTGTGAAAATAGTTTTGAAAACAACAATGTTATCCTTAATTTTTTTATTGGTTTAAAACATTAAGGAAAAATGTGATGCATATATACAAGTAACACCCACCCTATTCCAACAGAGCCATAACAATGTATACACATATTCAAAAGGAAGTAAATAATAATAGCAATAAAAATAAAAGGGCAGTTTTGTAAAATACATTAAGACAATGACAAATGAACACAGCTCAACACGTATACATTCCAATGAAAGTGAAAAATCTGTTAAAGTAAGTCATAGCAAACATAATGCACGTATTAATACAGTCAGCTATCATTAAACACGTACACAGTATGATCACATTATTTGGTGTTACTCAACAGTCTCATCAACCATTCTCATCTAAAAAAAAAAAAAGGAAGAAGTTCCAAATCTTGTCAAATGTGTGCATTTATTGGTTGATTAAGTTAGTCTTTCCATTACTATACAAGAAGACATTTCCTTAATCCAGAGTGACAGAGATGGACCATGAATACTTTTCCAGTGAATGGAAATTAAGCGATTTGCATGCAATAGACACAGGTTTACAAGCTTCTGTTAATTTCTTTACTAATAGCTTTAGAGAATACACCTGTTAGCTCTTTCCAAACGTATTGCAAGTGTTTACATTGCTAAAAACACCATAAAACAATGTGCACTATAATGTTTGAAATGTCAGACATTTTCCACAAATATCCAAAATATTTCAATTAAATTTATTTAACATTTCTGGTGTGATTTATGTTTTCATTATCCAATTATATTGCATTAGTTTAAAACGGACATTGATTGATAATGTTTGCTCTTGAACATAACATTGTTCCCATTCTTTTTTTGTAACATCCATCTGAAATGTGCCAGTTCAAGCCAGTCTTTTATGATTTGTAGATTCTTTGGAAGCATTATCAAATTTGCTGTACAGCATAGAAATATTGTATTTGGCACTGGGATCTTTAACTGCAATTTCATCTAAACTACTTTGGGCCCGCGCACTGATATGAATGAGTGAATGAAAGATACCAAACAAATGAGACTAAGGAATTTTCTATCTTCCCTTTAAGGTTTCAAAGGTCATTAATATATTATCTTCATAACGATCTGATATCTTCTGTAAGCCTTTCTGAAACCACAGCTTAAAACCCATGTCTGATTTCCCTAAAACGAATAATGTGTTACCCCAAATGGCAGAGAATTTAGATATTGCCGCCGTTTCTCCCAGCTAGAAGTATTTTGTTTCTTTAAAGAATCGTAGTATAAATATGAGTTGAGACCCAAATTGCCTGTACATTTTCTTTTAATCTGTATCCATATAATGCAAGATAAGCCAGCAAATCAAAAACACAGCGATCTCAGCGGGGCTGTCTTAAAACACCGAAAAGATTAGGGAGTCGCAGCCCACTTCGTTTAGAAGAAAGATGAAGAAGTGTTAAGTGAAGCCTGGAGCGTCTATCTGCTTGTGAAGACATGGCGTATGAAATACGGTTTCCGGGTTCAAGCTGCAACTCGTTTGAATTGAGAAAATATTCATCTATGACCACTTTTTAGTCATATCACACATTAAAGTGCATTTTCTATAAAATCATGGTGTACACAACAGTCTTTGGACTTGCTGCATCTCTGACACCAATATTTTAACAATTTATAAAATATTAATCACTTTCTGCCCATTGGATTTTAGGCATGGATATACAGTTAAAGTCACAATTATTAGCCCCCCTAAATTAGTAGTCCCTCTAGTTTATTTTTTTCCCCAATTTCTGTTTAATAGAGTTTTTTTCAACACAGTTTTTAAAATAGTTTTGATAACTCATCTCTAATAACTGATTTATTTTATCTTTGACATGATGACTGTAAATAATATTTGACTAGATATTTTTCAAGACACTTCTATACACCTTAAAGTGACATTTAAAAGCTTAACCAGGTTAATTAGGTTAACTAGGCAGGTTAGGATAATTAAGCAAGTTATTGTATTATGATGGTTTGTTCTGTAGACAATAAAAAAATATAAAGCTTAAAGGGGCTGGCTTATTCTCAGGAAACCACTAAAACAACATGGCACTTAAGATTTTAAATATAAAACTTGGTAATTTGTTAATACAAAAAAACATCATAGTAAAGACAACTCTGTTCTTTACGAAGCACAATGTGTAATTTCAACAATTTACAGAATATTCACATATAATGATGAGAAAAAACTGAAAAACGATGCGTTCGTGACGGATGTTCTCATCCTCCGCAACTATTTTAAAGTACTGTTTAAACACACATAAAGAGTTTAAATAATGTATAATTTTGAATAAAGAAGCACATGGGCCAGTTATTTTAAGATGGCTACCAGGAAAGAAGATCTTTTATATTTTTTCAGTTTAATGTAAAATTTTCTCCTGTCAAAATGGTTAGACGACTTTTTGATTATCATTAACGAAACAGGTAGTTTTCTCCATTTACACCATTGTTAGATTTGCAAATTTTTATGAAAACAAACTTTTTTAAAGTCTTACTTATGCACTGAGAATTTTTTTTTTTCTAAATCATCATAGCTTCCCTATTATTAGCTAAACATATTGAGGTACCTCATTCTCCGCAACTCTTTTTTCCATATATCACAACCATTTAAGGGCAGTTGCGGTAAAGAGAACATCTGTTTCAGGAATGAGAATTTAAGTAAATTGCATACTAGATTCAAATAACTCTTTTGAATTTAATGTTCATTTTAAAAATGAACCATTTTTGCTTTTAATTTGTTTCATTTTAGACAGTCAGCAAGTGAAAAAAAGAAAATCTTTAGCTAAAGCTAGGTTGGGAAAAATTGTACAGCAGCCCAGAACTACTTGAGGAGTACAAAAAGAAGGAAAGAGAGGTTAGATTTGAAGATGGCATAGCAAGTGTAATTACTAAAAAAAAACACTCTACAGTGTTAGGAAATGTAATCATTTAAGTTAATAATTTAGTTTTAATCTGCACACACAGAAACATACACACACACACACACACACACACACACACACACACACTGAGAGAGAGAAAATAACCATTAAGTCAAATATGAACATTTAGAAAATATTTAGTTTGCAAAAATACAAATTTACTATGATTCAAAAAAAAAAAATGCTACGGCGCAGCCTGTGTGGACGCATAGCCCCTCTCTAAACATGTAAATGCACAGCTACGCGTGAGGCTTGTGCCGTGGGTTACGCCGATCACTTGACGCAGAAGTATAAACCAGGCTTAAGTGGGAAACACAGACACACTGCATCAAACTAAATGTTAAGCCTTTTGTGTAGTCTCTTTATAGCCATATGTAGTTTTTACAGTAATCAAAATGCCAAAATTTACATTTCAAATCACCTTGTCAAACAACAAATATCGAAACATTGTTAGAAAGAAGTATTTTAGCTTGTCTAGAAAGGAATTCACAAGCAGCATTGTAGAGATCATAATACAAGAACCTAGTGTTTACGCCATGTAATTGCATGTATTTTTTTAATTACCTGAGGGTGCTAATCTGCCTTTTGTTTTTAAATGGCAATCTCTATTTTACCTGGAAATGCTAAGTGTATCTGTCTGTGGACTGCAAGACAGGGGCGTAACATAAAGGTTCATAACTTGTAGTAAGTTAGAGTGGCGTAACTTGCAGTTATGGAGAACCCATTGAACCATGCGAGATGTCACAACGAGATGGAGTTTTCTCCAAATTTATCCACAACCAATTAATTTGATATATTATTATATTCACTTATTTAGCAACTCGCTGACTTCTTTCAGCACATCAAGTATGAAAGCCTCTGCAGCTGTACGTTAATAAAGATGGTGGTTGGATTCAGGGTTGTACTGTAGTAGGTATAGGCATTAATAACTGTGATGGTTGGGTTTAGGTGTGGAGTAGTTCATATAAGCCACTTCTGATACCAAATGATCAACTAGAAGTCCAGTTATTATTTGCTGCTCCTAAAACTTGGATAGGCAACAAGACTTTTGTCAGGTAGTGTGTTTTATACCATGAAAATGTATGAATATTCTACATTTCTGCCAGCATTTCTTAACATGTTTGCAAGATTACTATGCATTTCTCTAGATAAACTCTCAAACAAAAAAGAAAATGTATTCTATTGTAAGTCTAGTAAATTGATCAGATCATGAAAAAAACGTTTATATATTTTAATACTGTAATGGTTTCTTTTATCCATTTGTGGTAATGTTTCTTCTAGTAGACGCGCTAATATCTAATAAAAATCTTCATTTTTCAGTTGGATAATCTGACATTTTTTTTTAAGTTTATGTCTCATAACATTTATGCCACAGGTAATACTAAGATAAGTGGTAAATGAGATTGCATCATTGTAGTTTTACACCAAATCACCCGAAGTAGCCCTTTGCAGGAGGGAAAGACCAGACCTGTCCAGTGACATCTTTTCCACTTTCTATATTATTTACTGGTTAGATATTTATGATGACCTTTTTTTCAGTTAGTCAGCCTCTGATACTTTTCAAAGTAACCAGTAAAGCCAAAATCAGAGATAATTATTATCTTTCGAAGATGTGGCCATAGTGACATTTAGTGTGTCGGATATTTTTTTGATTATTCGAGCGGGGATTCCTCTAGCCCATGAAGTCCCCTCTGGCCCAATTAAATGATTGAATGATTTCCTCAAACGCTTTCACATCCTTCCACTTTCTCTTGCTTTCTTTCATAGTTTGGTCGACTGTTTCCTGGTAGAAGCAGCAGCCGTGAGTGTCAGTTTGTCCCCTACCGGGAACTTCCTGGCCTCATCGCACGTTGACGGCCTCGGCGTTTACTTATGGTAAGAGATTGCAATGCAGATACGGTCTCTGTGAACTCTTGTTTTCAATTGATTCTTTGACACACATGAGATTAGAGTGGTGAACCTGGGGGTAAGCTTTTAGCACAGTTGTCTCGTCGTTTATATAGACTAAACAGTGAAAAGCAAGTGTGGGTGATGAGTTCATGAGGCTGCAGGCTGAATGCTGAGGAATGCTAATTTATTATTATTTTTAATTATTAATATTATGATATTTGAACAGATCTAGCTTTAGTTAGTTGCCTGGGGTCAGTATCATTAGCATGATATACAAAATGACATGAATAACATACAAGCAGTTCTTATTCATACATTCAAATTTGATTTAGATTCTTTTTCCATGAACTGGTCCTTTGGACAGTTTATTTCTGTTTCTATTAACAGCTTTGTTTACATAATCACACAGTGACATAACATGTAAGTCGTTATGTTACATTATTAAAGCATCTACTTATTTTATGAAAATGTTTTATATGTCTAAAGCATTTAAAGTGTATATACTAGTCTTTGCCAACTCGCATTCCTATATTAACCGTGAGAAACCATACAAACTTTACTTTTGCTTCCAGCATATGCTCATCAGTTCAGAGTCAGAGCTGTTTATTCAATTCAGTCAGTGTTTATAGTAAATGAAATGCTGAATGAGTTTGAAAAATAAAGCAGCATCACAGGTTCATATACACCAAAATATTGGCTAGTTTTCACAGAGTTTTCAGAGAACATTTCAGATGGGTCGGTCAGTTTGGTGAACCCAGTTTTTTTTTGGAATATCATGAAATTTTGACATTGAAAGACCAAGGGGACCAAGTCATGGAATATCAGGAATTTTTGTTTGTTGCCTTAAATTTTATTTTTCAAATATCAAAATAAAAATTTTCTATACTGACTTTATATTGTGCTTTTTTATGTCTAATGTTATGGTTAGGCTATTTTCAGCAGTCACCAGAGTGGCTGTTAACTATGGCCAAGGCTAACAAATTTTAAGTGCTTTGGGTTAAAGATTGAAATTGAAATACTGCGAGTTAAAAGGACTAGATTACAGTAACTAGATTACAAAAAACTAGATTACAGTAGGCATGGCTCCATGGAGCGGGAAGCTTAGCCCACCCTGGCCCCACATCAGATAACACTTTTTTTTTTGCAATGTGTTTCATAACTGATAAAGCAGCTACTGTGTGACCGTTGTCTTTTAAAGCATTTTTTAGCAATCCTGGCTCATTTACAATCTTGATTAAAGTATTTTTATTGTACAGATTACTACTGCATAAAATGACTTTAAAGGGAAGTGCGTTTGGTAATGCGCACTGAGACATGTGAAAGCTGATATACACTCAATGCGTGTGCTAGTTTGCTTGATGAAGAAATCTGTGTCTATGCTGAATTAGGTTCTCTTTCATCTAATGCAGCTTAAATGGTTTAACATTATATATATATATATATATATAAATAATATGTTATAATTATATGGTATATATAATTATATAATATTAATTATATAAAACATTATTAATTTTTTTTACATTTTAAACCATTCAATCTGCATTAGATGAAAGAGAACCTTATTCAGCATAGAGCACAGATTTCTTCATCAAGCGTACTAGTGGACGATTTGAGTGTATATCAGCCTACACACATCTCAGTGCGCATTACCAAACACATTTCCCTTTTAAATCATTTCATGCAGTAGTATTTTGTACAATGGAAAGTCTTAAGGAACGCAAACAGTTCAGCAGCACTGAGTAGGATAATTGGGAGATGCAATTGAGCTCACTTAAACATTATAGCATTTTTCTCATGGAAAGAAATCAAGATTTATGGTAATATAAGATACTTTTTTTATAGATAATATTGTATTGTTATGCCATGTAACATCTTATGATCTATAAAAATGACATTTTATAAATAATCAAAAAGTAACAATTTTTTTAAAAGCTGAAAAAAAGGGTGGCTTTGGTCACTAAATGTGCCTGCAACAATAGAATCACCCATATAGTTCATGCAGAGCAACATGTTTTTCTGGTAAAAATGCAGTTTTCTCGCAAAACTTGGCAAAACATCTCTCATACACACATTCAAGCAAGCAAACATGGAGATAAATATTGTCTGCAGTCCAAATAATAGTTGTAAGTTAATTTGCTTTTATTAAAATGACATTTAAAATGATAAATACATTTAAAATGCTACAAATTATTTTATTACCTTATTAAAATAGCAAACTAGAGAAAGTTTTGACTTTATTTGCCCATCTGGAACATCACTTGGCCCACCCTAAAGTTCCAAGCTGAAGCCGCGCTTGGATTACATTAAAGCTAAATGTAAAGTTTATAAAACTACTATTAAGCTATTAAATATTGGAGAGGGAATTTTGCAGCTGCACAAACAGCTAAAATAATCTGTGCTTTTATATTGAGCAAAACACAACAGTGGCCTGTTTTTTCTGTTTATTAGGCATCATAGAAATTCAGCTTTTTAGTCAGTGAAACTCAGGCAAGTGTCACAGAATTTTAAGTTTGGCTAAAGTGGGATGTCTGTATTCCAGTTCACTAAAGAAATCATTTAAAAATGATTTGCTCATGAACAAACAGATTATACGACTAGCTGTTTTACTGCACAAAGACTAAGATTAGTAAATCTTGAATCTTGTTTTTGATGCAGGGACCATTTAAAGGTTAATAGTTTAATGGTTTGATGTTCCGAGCATAGCTTTAGTGTCATGATTTAAAATGTGAATTTGTTCTGGCACTTTTCCAGGTCCAATAACACGCTGTGCAGTTTGGTATCATTGCGCCCTCTACCTGCAGACTATGAGCCGACTGTGATCATGCTGCCTGGCATTTGCCCAAGCAAAGGTGCCATCACATTACCATACTGATTACAATTGAAAATACGATTTAGCTTGTGGCTAAAACCTCCTTGATTGTGTGCTTGTGCACAGATACAGAAGAGGAGGAAGTCTTAGATGCTGACAGCTCCGAGATGGCAGAGTACATTTCTCCAGCACAGTTAGATGAACATCTGGTCACTCTCTCACTGCTTCCTGACTCACGCTGGAAGAACCTGCTGCATCTCGACATCATCAAGGTCTGTGCTTGTAAAAACAGAAGAAAACAGTGGTCTGTGCTCACAGTACAATGTGTGATGTGTTTGAAATAATAAAAAAACTTACAAATAAATCTTCATCTGCAGAAAAAGAACAAACCCAAAGAGCCTCCAAAAGTGCCCAAAGCAGCACCCTTCTTTATTCCCACCATTCCAGGGCTGGTGCCCCAGTTTTCTCTTCCCAGCACACCTTCAGAAGCCCAGGTAAAAACAAACTCTCTCTTTCCCTCACTCTATTTGCGTGTTAAATTTATGTCATATTTATTATATATAGAAGACAGAATTTTAAGTCATTCTGTGAAATAATTATTTTTTTATATATTTCCTGCATTTCCTATTTTTATTGTAGGGAAAGTCCTATGTCTTTTAGTTTGTAAAAACTGCTAAAAAGTCAGTGTTGTTAGCCCACTTACGAAACATTTTATACTGTCGTCCAATGACTTTTCACCTAACTTTTTTAGTTAAAATATTAAGTAAAATTTTAACAAAAAGGTTAAATTAAGAGAAACATAATGAAAACAATTAGTTGATTTTTTTTTAGCTAAATTCATTTGAATTTACATCTTTCCATTCCCAAAGATGTTCGAGGACTAAACTCTTATTTTAATTGATATACGTGTCTAATAAAACTGTTTTGTTTAAATGCACCATATTTATTTTCTTGTATACTAAAACGAATGAAAATGTTTTCAAAAGGGGGTGTACTCAAGTTATGCTCAGCACTGTGTATATATAGTGTTTATTTATTTATAAAATCATATTGTAATATGCAATTCATGACATTTTTTTCACTTTTTTTCAGTCTAAAGTTGTCAACTTAGGAGTATTGGCACAGAAGTCCAACTTCTACATTGAGCTTGAGAATGCTTTAGAGAGCGACTCCTGTAAGTCCCTTATGTGGTTTTTTAAAGTGCTACTGTGATGTGATGTGAAGGATCACCGCATCGGTCATCTTTTTATTTTTTTCCTAATAGATGAAGAGCCGGTAAAGCTGTTGAGAGAGTTGGGGCCCTCGGCCATTGAAACAGAACTTCGGTCCCTGTCTCCAGATATGGGTGGAGATGTTGGAGTCATGAAGAGCTTCCTCAAGATGATCAGCTGCATCCTTAAGTCCAAAAGAGATTTTGACCTGGCCCAAGCCTATCTGGCATTATTCCTAAAGGTCGGTGTTTTAACAGCAAGTTTTGATTGTTTTAGTCTTATGCTGTGTTTATACCAGAAGCGAATGACGCATCAAGTGTGAGTGATCTACATTTTAAGTCAATGCAAAGACACGATTGCTGGGTGCACCTCTGAAAGGATCTAGTGGACTCCGATACGGCGCCAAACAAATCTATGCTGTTTTTCAGCCCTCCTAAAGCACATAAACACAGCTACTGTATTCTCTTAATAAAATCCATGTTAGCCATTTAGCATTGAAGCTAGGGTCACCGGGCAGACAGAAGCCCTGTCCATGATGCGAATCTGCATCTATTGTTAAGTGAATTTGATGTACAAATGAAGCAAGTAAACTCAAAATGTTCTCACATCTATTTATGCGCAAACAGGGCTTTACATAAACACCCGCCAACTCGCCAAATGCGGGTAGATTTCAACTCTGGCGGGTTGGACAGATACCTCCACTAGCCACTTTGGCTGGTTGGAAATCATTTTTAAATTGTAGTTTTTTTAAAAGCAGCGTTTGAAAATAAGCATGGCCCAATATTCGTGCAAATATTATCTTAGAATCGAGAAACAGCAAGACTGACAAAAACAATGCGCGAGCAGAAAGCAGGTAAATACCGCATGAGAGGATGATCACTCGCTACGCACAGAACCGTGCCTAGGAAGTGCAACTGGTGCGATCGGTTCTCTTTGAAATAGACCGGACAATGGACAAAGAGCGATGATCGTGCACCCATAGTCCTGATAAAAAAACCCCACATATTCTTTTGTATATTCTCAAACACTGTTTCACCTGCTTTTTTTTGCTTACAGTTATTTTTGCTAATATGGTTTAATTATATTTTTTACAATAACACTGCCTTAATGGGAGATTACTTCCATTTATGTGTAGTTAACTGGTGATCTGGGACTTTTAGCCAGGACAGATTAATGTGCATATTTTAGACACATGACAATACTTCTTTTTTTAAATGTAATGTTTTTTTTTAAAGAAAAGTTTTGTTGAATTAAAAAGTGCACATATACAGCTATATTTTCCTTGTTTTGACATAAAAAATGTGAGATAAATTGAGTAAATCCTTCATTTTGAGCCCTGAAAAGTCATGTAAAAAAAAACTGATTGTATTGCGACACAACCCATTTGCTCATGCACACTGAGCAAGCTAATACACAATACACACAAGTTAAATGATTGAGAAGGCATGTGGACATAACATATTTAAATCAAGTCATTTTAGCATGTCAACGTCAAATTTATGCATATAAAATATATTTTCCCAACAAGAAAAGTGTGGCTAGTATTTTGGAAATCTACTAGCCACAGTGGCTGGTGATCAAAAAATGTTAAGCCCTGTGCGCAAATATGGCGATTTGTTGATGCGTGCTGCGTCTGGTTTAAACATAGGTTTTGGTCATATTTTAGTCTTTTGCAGTTTAGGTTTTTAGTTTAGGTTTGCAATTTATTAATTTTGTTGAAATAAAACCCACATATCTAAAATTCCCTGATTTTTAGCTAGTATGTGTATATTTCCTTCTAACAATGTTATTTTATTGAAATTACAAAAACACAAAAGAGTTCTGAATATTTCTACCTAGAACTACCATAGCGGTCAAAATGACCGCATGCATTTCAGACCCCGTTTACATTAATGCGTTTTAGTTTTAAAACTCATAAGTTTTGATGTGGTTCCGCCTTCGTGCACACTACCCTGGAGTTTTCGAGCACTCACAAATGGAGCATTTTGGAAACGCTGAAGAGGCTGTTTTCATTTTAAAATGCTGCTGCTCCATCTCAGTGTGGATGGGGGAAAACGGAGACATCTGAAAACAGAGGCGGGGCTGCAGACATTAGATCATCTGATTGGGACTTTTTCCTCAATATTAAAGGGCACCTATGGTGAAAAATCTACTTTTCAACTGTTTGGACAGACATATGTGTAGGTATAGTGTATATACCGTCACATTGGGGTGATATAAACACACCCAGTGCTTTTTTAAAATTTAACAAAATAAAAACGGTGGACCAATTGGAGTGGTTTTGAGACCAACCGCAACTTGACCTAGGAGTGCGGTCCCCCCGCCCACCGAATTGATTGACAGCTGCATATTAACATGTCTGCATAGTAACGTTTGTAATCATATTCACAAGACAGGACGTGCGCAAATCAACTGTAAATAAAATGTCTGTTCAGTTCGCTAGGATCATCAATCATCATCAAATGTGATCAAGAGTGAGTTTTACAAGTTTAAAATGTTTTAAAACGGTGCATGTGTGTAATGAATTACAGCCATTTACTTCAGCTTTACTTCATTAACACAGCCGCGTGTCAGTACAATTATAAAAGAAGACGCTTCAATCCCGGTTTGTGGACGTTAAATCAGGTTTATTTTGTACATTAACATAACAGATATCCATACAGCAGTGGATATTAACCTGTATCCTGTCACATTTGCGTGCAAAGACAGTGCAAAGCTAAATGCTTGTGCTGTATGTGTGTGTGTGCGTGAACTTTGTAATGATATTGTGTGTGACTCATCCTGCAGCTCCACACAACAAATGCATCAAATATTCATTGGTAAAGCTCTTACTGTAGTTTTTCCTCACTAACGTTACGTGAGATCTGCTTCCTTTATGTCTGTGTCAGTTGTCAGAGGCAGCCGAGGGGGGAGACTGAAACGGGCAAGTGGAAACGGTGGGCGGGAAGGACTAGCCTTAAAGGCCCAGTACACAAAAACAGCAAAAATCTGTTGAGAGCTATAAAACACAAACTAGTGAAAGCTATAATAAATAATCTGATGGGTGTTTTGAGCTGAAACTTTACAGACATACTGGGGACACAAAAGACTTGTATTAAATCTGGAAAAAGGGGTAACCTAGGTGCCTTTTAAGTAGCCAACACAAAGTTCAGTCCTTTATCCTTTCCTTGTAAGTTCAGACTTCGCAAGTTAGATATGGAAAACAAACTCCAGAGAACACGTCGGGTAAATCTTCAAAGGGAACTGTGTACTTTATAATGTCGCTCACATCACCCTTGCTAAGTTGTTTCACTTTTTTAACAATAAAATGAAAACATGATATTGCTAACTGTCAATTTTTATTGTGATATTAACAACTTAACAGACACCAAAAATGTTGAGGCGTCATGTAACTACATACTTTTATGACCGTCATCTTCACTGTATGCATATTTATAACAAAACGGAGCCTATAACATAACTGCCTCCTTTCATTTTCAGTGAAAAATGTGAAGCAAACCTTGTCACTTTTGCTGAATATCAGTTTTAAGAATCAGTAATGGCCATTATAAAAGTGTAACATACAATAAGTTTATACATTATAAAAATTAAAGGCAAGCAAGCAGTCAAATGTGCAGATTCAGTGTACGTGGTTACATAATTTAATATATTAACTTATCTTTGTGCTCAGTCAATACACATTACCTGAGAACACGAAATAGATTCAAAAGACCAAAGTCTGGGAATATGTCATTAGATAGAGACAAGATGAATTAAATATCACGTTTAACAAATATAGTGAGATTAGATCCAGCGAGAGATTCTTGATGAACAGTCCGACATGCGCTACTACCACCTGGGGTTTTGTGCTCAAAGCACCCGCTGACTGCCTGGAACTGCAGCACATGTTAGAGTGTGTGTGGTCACGTGATGTGCGTTTTCAGTGGTATAGTGTAGACGGAGAGCTATTCAGAAACACTAGGTGAAACGCCAGTGTGGACGCGACTCGTTTTCATTCTAAAACGCCGTTTTAAAACATATTAGTGTAAACGGGGCCTCAGTGTCTGCTACTTTTTTCCTATGACTTTAAATATGCATGCCTCTGTTGCCTAGCAGCTTCCTGCTAACAAAACCATAACTTTCTGTTGGCATAAAATAACTACTTCTGATACGTCTTTCAAAACAGCGTATTCAGAGTCACAAAAAAGCCTGCCCTACTTGTGAAAGTGAAAAGAAAAGTGAGGTGCAGACATTTGCTGGTGGTCTAACTATACATTTATAGGCTGCATTACCAAAAAGATTGTATTTTTAGGGTGATGACTTATGAGGACAGACATTCAAAGCTTAAATGTAATATCTCAATAGAAGCTTTGAATGTAAATATGATGTGATAATATGATGTCTTATATGATAACGGTCAGAATGGCCACTGTGGTAATTCTAGTAGTAAAAGAATTCCCGTAGTTAAAGTGTTAATTATGCACATCTCTCACATTTTCTAACTCATTATATAGTTCAGGTGAACACAGATAAACATATCCCTAAATCAGACATCCCTAAACATTTTCATTTTGTCTTCATGGGCGAAAATTTGATATATTGTTGTATATTTTTTGTTTTTCAAAACTGTTCTTAAAGGGACAGTTGACCCAAAAATGAAAATGTTTTCACCCTCACCTAATTCCAAACATTTCTTTCTTCTGTTGAACTCTAAAGAAGACATTTTGAAGAAAGCTGAAAACCTGCAGACAATAACAATTGTATTAAGTAAAACAAATACTACAGAAGTCGATGGTTACAGGTTTCCAACATTTTCTAAATATATTTTGTGTGTTCAACAGAAAGAAGAAACCCATAAAGGTTTAAAACTAGACAAGGGTGAATAAATGATGACAGACCTTTCATTTTTTGGTTGACCTATCCCTTTAATTGAGTTTTCATCAAGGGAAATTGTCAACATTAAACAATGTAAAAAATGAACACTGCTTAAGGTACATTATAAGCATTCTGCTCATGTTTATTCTGTACTTTTCAGCACAGTTGCATATAATATTCTCATATTAACCTTTGCTTTTAATTTCCTGCAAGACCAGTGTATAGGGCTTACCAACCATTACAATGTGGCTTGGTTCATCTAATCCAAAGTCAAGCATCACCAATCTATAATCTGGTTCCGCACAACTCTATATTAATCATGTATCCACAATCCTATTTTTATTATTCTTAATTTATGTATTTTTTTGTTTTATTTGTTTGTGTTTGGGGGGTCAATTATTGTCACAATCATTGTGGATCCCTGTTTACTTCCCTTCTCTCTCTCTCTATGTGTCAATATACAATAATATTATCGAATGTCAGATATTTTAACATTTTTGGAAAATCCTAATCCTAAAATGTCACTTTTTAAACTTGTAACAATATTGCATAATACTTAAGTGTGTGATATATATTTTATTAGCTTATAAATGTAATTCTGATTAACATAAGACATTTTTTAAAACAAAAATCTAAATTTCTACAGGTGTGTGTGTGTGTGTGTGTGTGTGTGTGTGTGTGTCAAAAAAAAATGTAATATCGAGGGAAAATCCATTTATTTCATTTGTTTTAAAAAGTGAAACTTGTGTGTTATATTAGTTCACTACACACACAGTGAATTATTTCAAGCCTTTATTTGTTTCAATTTGAATGATTATGGATTAAAGATGAAAAAAACCCAAATCCAGTATTTCACAAAATCAGAATATTTCACGTGACCAATAGAAAAAGGATCTTAAACACATGTTGGCCTTCTGAAAAGTGTGTTGATGTACTGTATTATGTTCTCAGTACTTTGTTGGGCCTCCTTTTGCACTAATTACAGCATCAAGGCGGTGTGGCATGGAGGCGATCAGCCCTTGGCACGGTTGAGGTGATATGGTAGCCCAAGTTGCTTTGATATCAGCCTTCAGCTCATCTGCATTTCGGGGTCTTTGTTTCCTCATGTTCCTTTTGACAATAGGGATACCATGGTCCTAAAACCTGTACTGGTAGCTTTGGCACTGTTTGCAGGTGCCAAGTCCTGCTGGAAAATAAAGTCATCATCTGCAAAAAGCTTTTTAGCAGCAGGAAGCATGAAGTGCTCGGTCTAAAACATCCTGTTATAGAACTGCGTTGACTGTGCACTTGATAAAAGACAATGAACCCACACAAGCATGGCACGGCTCTCCAAACCATCACTGACTGTGGAAACTTCACACTTGGACATTAAGCAGCTTGACTTTTGTGTCTCTCCGGTCTTCCTCAAGACTCTGGGATCTTGATTTCCAAACGAAACACAAAATTTGCTTTCATATGAAAATAAGACTTGGGACCACTGCGCAACAGACCAGTACATTTTCTCTTTAGCCCAGCACAGATGCTTCTAACATTGTTTTTGGTTCAGGAGAGGCTTGAGGCATGGAATTCTACAGCTGTAGCCCATGTCATCTAGTTGGGCTAGTAACACTATTAATATACTCAGATACTGCACTCTGTGAGCATCTAGTTTCTTTTGCAATTGCCTTTTGAGACTTTTCCTCCTTTCCTCCAGTGATGGTCTTCTGCACAACCGTCAAGTCAGAAGTCTTCTCCATGATTCTGAAGCCTATTAGGCCAGACTGAGACAATTTCAAGGGTTTGCATTAATTAGTGGACTAGATTGAGACACTGGGAGCCTACAATGTTGAACATTGTCACGATATTCTTATTTTGTGAAATAATGGATTTTTAATCTATAATCATTCAAATTGAATCAAATGAAGGCTTGAAATATTTCACTGTGTGTGTAGTGAACAAATATAACACACACATTTCACTTTTTGAAACAAATAACTAAAATAAATGGACTTTCCCTCGATATGCAAATTTTTTGGCACATACATGATCCATTATCATGCTACCAGTAACTTTTTTTTTTTAAATACTATTATTTTCTTCATTAAGTACTAGTACTTATTCATTAGCTACTATCACGTATTATGTAGCAAGGAGTTTAGAATGACCAAGAGACGATACTCTAGTGTGATTTGGGATACAGCCACCAGATGGCACGGCAGCCACTTTGTAATGAAAATTCCAATAGAACAACAGCATATTATAAGTCTGTAAAATAATCGGTTAAAAGTGCTGAAGATTGTGATAGTAAGTGTTGTATTGTCATCTTTCAGGTTGTATCTCAGCTTTAATGTGTTTTTAAATAAATAAATAAAAAACAAAGCAGCTGCTTGCCATCGCGACAGCAATAAGATCCAATGGACGGCCGATCGCTTTCACTCCTAAATGGAGGAATCTAGGGCTGTTGCTGGGCGATGCTGTTGCAATGGAACGTTTTATTGAGTGTCATCTCTTGGTCATTCTAAGCTCTTTGTATGTAATTACAATTACCTTTTATGTATGTAAAAACAATTCCTCTTTACACTATATAAAAAACGTTGAGTTGTATTAACCCAACGATGGGTCAGATATAAACAAAACGAACATTGGGTCAATTATTTACATACAATTTAAACTACTTTTTTTTTTAAAGTTAAGTTTGTCCATATTTGACCCAGCATTGGGTTAAAAACCCCAGCATTTTTATAGATACTACTATTTTTTTTATAATTATAGAATAGTTGTAGATCTCTTTAAAAGTGAATGGCAAAACATATCAAATGAAATTTAAATTACTACTAGTGTAGAAACAATAAAACAGATACCATTCACTACTGAAATAAGTACTACTGTAGAATCGAATGATTATGAACTATTGTCTATTTAATAGTTATTAATATCAGATTAAGTACTCGTTTCTAATGATGAATCTCATTAGTGTTAGCTTCAATTCAATAGCTACCAACACCTATGTAATAAATAGTACTAGTATCTAAAAAGTAAGCACTAGTATGTGATAATGATAAAGTACTCATACATTACAAAAAAATATAATATAAAAGATGAGTACAAATAGCAAGAATATTTAGATTAGCATGTTTTATATATTAAAACAATGTCACAGCTTGCCATATAATACTTACATTAATATATGATGATACTATGTTTGTAAAAGAATTTTCTTGTAGTACTACTGGCTAGTACACACTACACTGACCACTACATTTAAATACATGCTGTTGTTTCTACTCCTTTTTTTAAGTCTACACTGTGGTTTAGGGAAGAAAAAATGTGTACTATACCTGTTTAGAGTGGGGATGTTCCCTCTGCAATCAAACAACATTGATTACTGATTGGTTAGTGTCAGGCATCAATGGGTAGGCTCAGTCACATGTGAAGTGTGTGGTCTTTTCACATAATGGAAAGATCCAATCTGATTTCAGCGCACTTGAATTGTACAATGACCTCTAATGAGTCGTCAGTGATTGCTTGGATGTGGTCACCAAATAAACGGTTGACTGCTAAACTGACTGGTTTTGTTAATGAAAGGGTAAATCAAAAGCATGTCCAGGTCACAGGTCACTCCAAAATCAAATTGAAGAAACAATAAATTATATTTTGTTTAAGGATAAATGTAGTCTGTTGTACGAACTTAAAATTAGCTTTTACGTGTTATCATGTTTATATATGAGTAATCAAACATGTTTCCTTCTTTTACTGTATTTTTCATTCATTCATTATTTTTCCTTAGTCCCTTTATTCATCAGGGGTCACCACGGCAGAATGAACCGCCAATTTATCCAGCATATGTTTTACACAGCAGTTCCCCTTTCAGCGGCAACTCAGTACTGGAAAACATCCATAAACTTTTACATTCACACTTGTACATACACAACGGCCAATTTAGTTTATTCAATTCACCTATTGCGCATGTGTTTGGACTGTGGGGGAAACCGGAGCAACGGGAGAAAACCCACGCAAACACAGGGAGAACATGCAAACTCCACACAGAAATGTCAACTGGCCTAGTCGGGACTCAAACTAGCAATCTTCTTGCTGTGAGGTGGCAGTGCTAACCACTGAGCCACTGTGCCACCTCTTTTACTGTATTATTATAAATAATGAATTTATTGATTTTCTTTTCGGCTTAGTCCTTTTATCAATCTGGGGTCATCACAGCGGAATGAACCACCAACTTATCCAGCATATGTTTTACGCAGCGAATGCCCTTCCAGTTGCAACCCAACACTGGGAAACATCCATACACACTCATTTACACACATACACTATGGACAATTTAGCCTACCCAATTCACCTGTAACACATGTCTTTGGACTTGTGGGGGAGACCGGAGCACCCACAGGAAACCCACGTGAACACGGGGAGAACATGCAAACTCCACACAGAAAGGCCAACTGAGCCAGCCGAGGCTCGAACCAGCGACCTTCTTGCTGTGAGGTGATTGTGCTACCCACTGCACCACAGTGACGCCCTAATTATAAATAATAATATTATTATTAATAATACATGTTTTTATATTAACAAACACCCAACAAGAGTCTCCAGAATAATGCAAATGTGCAAGAAAATCATTGGGAGGTGATATTAATTAAAAAAGTAATAAATTTATTTTAAAAAAGTTTTTTTTTTACTTACTCTGTTTCAAATTATTTAATATTTATATTGATTTAAGAAGCATAATAAAGAAAGAAAAAACAAGAGTCATAATAAAAAAGAAACAAGAAAAACAATATTTCTCAAATTAGTACTGTTCTGAACTTTACATTCGAGAAATTCTGAAAAAACTGATGATGACAAGAAATGTTAATGTATTATTTTGCATGTTAGAAAAATATAACAGCTGATATTTTAAAATAATAATCTGTCTAATAATTACAGTTTTTCTTCAAATAAATTCACATTTTGTGAACATTCTTTCAAAAGTGAATAAATAAAAAGAAAAAAAGTTAAAAATAAAGTTTTTATTGGCTGTTTAACATTGTTTATCAACTGATATTTTTCATAATTATTGGTAAACCTTACATTATATAAACACAAAGTATGACTGTGATTTTTAAAAACCATTGATTATGTTTTTGAATGCATTTAGGGCTTCACGGTGGCACAGTGGGTAGCACAATCACCTCACAGCAAGAAGGTCGCTAGGGTTGAGCCTCGACTGGATCAGTTGGCATTTCTGTAAAGAGTTTGCATGTTCTCCCTGTGTTCGTGTGGGTTTCCTCCGGGTGCTCTGATTTCCCCCACAAGTCCAAAAACATGTGGTACAGGTGAATTGGGTAAGCTAAAATTGTTTGTAGTGTATGAGTGTGAATAACTGTGTATGGATGTTTCCCAGTGATGGGTTGCAGCTGGAAGGGCATCCGCTGCGTAAAACATATGCTGGATAAGTTGTGGTGACCCCAGATTAATATAGGGAGTAAGCCGAAAAGAAAATGAATGAATGAATGAATGCATTTACATTTAGATCCCAGGTGTCAAACTCCTTCCTGGGGGGCCGCAGCTCTGCACACTTTAGTTCCAACTCCAATTAAACACACCTGATCAAACTAATTGAGACCCTCAGACTTGTTTGAAACCTACAGTTAAGCATGTTGAAGCCGGGTTTGACACCCCTGATTTAGATCATTTGCTGCCATCTAGTGCTCAGTTCATTTTCGTAAACACCAATATTTTAGCAATATTTAGATTTACAGTCATTTCATGTTTCATTATATTTTGTTAATAAACCTTAGTTTATTGTCCAACATATTAACATGTGTGCATTCCTCTGTTAAATATAATTTATATACATGCTTTTTCATTTGATTTCAGAAAACTGATATTCCTGCACAATTTTAATCTAAACCAAGCCACACACTTGACATATGGCAGCCCTCCTTCACATGCAACAATTCTGTTTTTGAAACACTGCAGTGAATGCAGCAAGAGTACAAAGTACAATGCATAAGCCGTTCCTTTTAATCTAAATCACAGGCAAAGCAGCAATGACAGCTGGAAAAGCACATACTTGAAGTTTTAATGGGATTATGCAATGTAACATGGCTAAATGCACATATTGGAAAAGGCAGAAACGTAACATGCATAAAGGAAAGCTACACTAAATCCGTTCACAAGCATGAATCAGCAGAGAATGAAAAAGAAAGAAAGCTGGTATAGATCCTGCCAATTAGCATGTCCTTTTGGTGGCATTCTTTGGTTTGTAATAGATCGGTGTCACCTGAAACACACGGATGTGGCCAGCACAGATGAGAGACACCTTAAAGACGAACTTTTGGCCCTGTGATTCAGACCCTGTGTCACTACTACAAAATGTTTCCACTCCTACTTCATACAAACCTCCTGATCACAGCAGACACTAAAACAGTGGCACAGACTGTACACAAGTAGAGCATTTTAAGGGTGAGAGGGGGTGTTGATTGTGGGACAGTGGAGGAGAAATTAAATCAGTCAGTGGGCTTTAATTGCAAAAAAAAAAAATATGTCGATGTGCACGTTTGTTAAGTGTGCGTGTATTTTTGCCATACTTAAGTGTTTTTGTAGCTTTGATTAGACTACAAATAAAACTCTGAAGTCACATGGATTTTTTTTGACAATCTTTTTGGGGTTTTTTCTAGACTTTGAACGTCTCTGGACTCTTACCGTCTATGAAGGAAGAGAGAGGATTGGATTTTATATAAAATATCTTTTGTGTTTTGAAGATGAAAAAGGACTGAGGGGATTAGAACATCATAAGGAGGGGTGATAATAACGTAATTGTATTTTTTTCTTGAACAAATACTTCAGTTTCACAGAACCAAGGGAGCTCTTGCATATTAGCATGAAGAGCCCAATTTATATTTCAGCGATTGGTGATTTTTATGATTAAAGTTGCTCAGGGTTCATACACATTTTTACTACTAAAATTCCATGACTTTTCCAAGACTTCTCCAGAACTTTCAAGTACATTTTCATGACGTTATGTTTCATGTAATGACTACATACACATGGTAACTAATAAGAAAAACAATGACGTTTAAATTTATTACAGCATATCATAGAACACGCAACAATCTATTTTGTTTCATTTTGTTTTTATATCTATGTGAAACTGATTTTGAGAATGCTTACACAGCACTAACTATGTGAGAGCAAGTTTTTGGCCAAGGACAGAAAATAAGTAAAGACAACTAACCTATATTCAAGTTAGGGCTCCACAATATATCGTTTTAGCATTGATGTCGAATGTGTGCATCTGTAATAGTCACATTGCAGGATATGCAATGTTAGGAATTATAGTTATATAGAGAGTTTAATCATAATGGAGTAAAAGGTTTTCATCTGCATGCATTTTTAAAGAGATAGTTCACTCAGAAATTACTAACCATTTTTAATACAGCCTTCACTTGTTTCAACCATTTATGAGTTTTCTTTTTTTAAGTGAACACAAAAAGAATATAATTTAATAACTCTTATATTATTGAAAAGTGAAATGTGAGTAAACAATGAGTGCATTTTAATCTGAGTAAACTGTCCTGTTAAGGCCTGTGACTGTGTGAACATTTCAATGTTTCACATTTTAAAACATCCGGCCACAAGAGATTTTTTGTAACTTTAATATTTAATATCTGTACCTGAATAGTAAATACCTGAAAACTATAAATCACTTTTATTTTCACTATATTTTATTTATCTATGCTTGTAATTTATTTGTTATATATTACTTGAGATTTCCTCCTCTACAAAATCAATCCAAATAAACCTGTTAAATCATCTGGTGAAATTGTATTCACATCGCAATATACATCACAGAAATACAAAATATAGTAATGTCAGATTTTTCTAATATCGTGCAGCCCTAATTCAAGTGTAGAGATATTTGTTAAACCAATTTCAATGACTTTTCCAAAACTTTGTGGGTTTTTCTGTTTTTTCAAAACTTTTCCAGGCCTGGAAAATGCCTTGTCAAAATTCCATGACTTTTCCAGGTTTTCCATGACCGTATGAACCCTGGTTGCTGAAAGATCGCTAGTAGCATCGCACACATTTCCAGTTAGGGCTGGACAATATATAGTTTCAGCATCAATATTACAAAGTGATTATTCACAATAGTCACATCACAGCATATGCAATGTTGAGTTTGTATTATAATTTATCATTTGCATGTGTTTTTAATGCCTGATTGTATAATGATTTTTATTTTTATTATTCAATTACTGTACCAGGATACTGTTAGACTGGGAAAACTACAAAATGCAGTTTATTTCAATTGTATCTTTTTCATTATTGTACTTAGACTGTATATTAGATTTTATGCAGATGCACTCCCACTGCAGAATCATCCCAATAAATCTAACATTATAAAGTCATCTGCTGAAATTGTATCTACAGTTGAAGTCAGAATTATTAGCTCCCCTGAGTTATAAGTCCCCCTGTTTATTTTTTCCCTAATTTCTGTTTAACAGAGAGCTGTTTTTTCCAACACATTTCTAAACCTAATGGTTTTAATAACTCATTTCTAATAACTGATTTATTTTATCTTTGCCATGATGACAGTAATATTTTACTAGATATTTTTCAAGACACTTCTATACAGCTTAAAGTGACATTTAAAGGTTTAACTAGGTTAATTAGGTTAACTAGGCAGGTTAGGGTAATTAGGCAAGTCATTGTATATTGATGGTTTGTTCTGTAGACTATCGAAAAAAATAGCTTAAAGGGGCTAATAATTTTGACCTTAAAATGGTGATTAAAAAATTAAAAACTGCTTTTATTTCAGCCGAAATAAAACAAATAAGACTTTTTACAGAAGAAAAAATATTATCAGACATACTGTGAAAATTTCCTTGCTCTGTTAAACATCATTTGGGAAATATTTAAAAAAGAAAAAAAAAAGAAAAATCAAAGGGGGCTAATTATCTGACTTCAACTGTATCATTATATATATTGTATAAAAAATATATATATTTTGCAATGTTAGAATTTTCCAGCAATGTGCAGCCCTATTTCCAGTGTAAACTTAAAACACTAGCAAGGAAATTCGACACCATG
>CAIGQZ010032318.1:15077435-15099988 GCA_903798205.1 Danio tinwini
TCCACCTTGCTGGTGTCTGAGTCGGACTGGAGCTCTCTGCCCTTTACCGATCCAGCCACGGGCCCATCCATCCTCACTCTCATTTCATCAGTCCATAAAACCTTAGAAAAATAAGTCTTGAGATATTTCTTGGCCCAGTCTTGACGTTTCAGCTTGTGTGTCTTATTCAGTGGTGGTCATTTTTCAGCCTTTCTTACCTTGGCCACATCTCTGAGTATTGCACACCTTGTGCTTTTGGGCACTCCAGTGATGTTGCAGCTCTGAAATATTGCAAAACTAGTGGCAAGTGGCATCTTGGCAGCTGCACGCTTGACTTTTCTCAGTTCATAGGCAGTTATTTTGCGTCTTGGTTTTTCCACACGCTTCTTGCGACTCTGTTGACTATTTTGAATGAAACTCTCGATTGTTAGTTGATCACGCTTCAGAAGCTTGGCAATTTTAAGAGTGCTGCATCCCTCTGCAAGATATCTCACTGTTTTTGACTTTTTGGAGCCTGTCAAGTCCTTCTTTTGACCCATTTTGCCAAAGGAAAGGAAGTTGCCTAATAATTATGCACACCTGATATAGGGTGTTGATGTCATTAGACCACACCCCTTCTCATTACAGAGATGCACATCACCCAATATGCTTAATTGGTAGTAGGCTTTCGAGCAGATACAGCTTGGAGTAAGACAACATGCATAAAGAGGATGATGTGGTCAAAATACTCATTTGCCTAATAAATCTGCACTCCCTGTACCATTAATAGGTAACATTAGCATAACATTGCATAATGACTACATGCATATAACATTATCCAATTTACATTTTTACATTCACAGTGAACATAAGTTATGCATGAATGCTGCTGGATCGGACAGACATGATTAATATTTAACTTTTGACCAGCAGATGGCAGCAAATGTAAACAAGAACATTTCCCTTCATGGTTTTTGTTTCAAGCTCCTCCTATCAGTGCTACTAAAACATTCTTATATATCTAAAACAACTATTAAATTAAATGATATTTAATGAAAAAAGACGTTTTTTTTTCCCACTTTGACTAAAAAGTGTTGTCTTCCCATTTCAGCTGCATCTGCGGTTGATCTCGGATGAGCCTGAACTGATGGAGGAGGCAGAGAGAGTGTCTGCGCAGCTGGAGGAGACGTGGATGTGCATACAGACACTCTTAAACCAGAGCATTTGTCTGTTGTCTTATATCAAGAGTGCGCTGCTGTGAAACACCTTCTGCTTTTTTTTAAAGATTTTGTTGAATATTTGTATCAGACTTCACGTTCTTGACCTATTTTGTTAATACAGATTAAAAGTTGACCAAATCTGTGGTTTTGTTTTTTGCTGTGTTACAGTATATATGTTAAACCTTATTTACGCTGAATGGATGATGCCCCTATTTGGAGAAATATTTGTTTATGATAATACTGTAATTGTTGTTTGCTGTGACATTAATAAACTTCACTCACTTTGCTAGAGAAAAAACAATGTCAATATTAAATTTAAGCTTTGAAAGCACAAAAATATTAACTTTTGCAGGTTTTGTATGTCAGTAATGTATGATATGGTTAAGTAATATCATATATTATGAAAGTTATTAAGTTCATTAATTATTAAGGTATTATATTTAGCTTTAATTTAGCAATTTACATTTTAGATACATGTTTACACAATTTTTCACCAATAAAAATAGTTCTAAATACAGTCAATGAATCAATTATTTACTCTCCTTTAAGTGGTTTCAAATGAAAGGAGATATTTTGACAAATGTTGGCAACCTGTAGCCATTGACTTCAGTTGAAGGAAAATAAAATATTGTGGAAGTTTATGGATACCAGTTTTTAACATTGTTCAAATTATCCTCTTGTATATTCAACAGAATGCCTCATCGGCTAGCTCAATGTGCTAAGCATTGTGTTACCAACACTGAGGTTGTAGGTTCAAAATAAAACAGCATCTCTGAAATATGTTTGGGGTGACACGGTGGCTCAGTGGTTAGCACTGTCGCTTCACAGCAATAAAGTCGCTGGTTCGAGTCCCGGCTGGGTCAGTTGGCATTTCTCTGTGGAGTTTGCCTGTGTTGGCGTGGGTTTCCTCCGGGTGCTCTGGTTTCCCCCACAGTCCAAAGACATGCGGTACAGGTGAATTGAATAAGCTAAACTAGCCATATGTGTGAATGAGTGTATATGGATGTTACCCAGTACTGGGTCGCAGCCGGAAGGGCATCCTAAAACATATTGTGGATAAGTTGGTGGTTCATTCTGCTGGGGCGACCCCTGATGAATAAAGGGACTAAGCCTTAGGAAAATGAATGAATGTTCAACAGAACCCAAAAAAGCATTGTCATTTTTGGATGAACTATGTTGTTTATTATTTTGTGTCTTACTGCCACCTAAAGGCAGTTTTAGTCATTCCTTGGTTTTATTTCCTTTTTATCCATGAGCGACACACTTAAACCAGCTCACAAACACATGTGAAATATAGTTTAAACCTTGTCGGAAAAAAAAGAAAACAAATATAATGAGCTGAACTCGTTGTAGGACTTTGAGTATATATTTTTTGCAATCATATTATGATTATTTTAAGTTGTCAAACAATGTATAGTTTATGATTTAACATGTGCGCAACTGTCTTGACCGTAAAAGTGAACATGACATTTAAAATCTTCAATGCTTGGGCTCATTTTAAAGAAGAGTCAGGCTGTTGAAGTCAACAAAATGAAATTAGAACAGTTATGTTTACTCACAAATGAACAGAGGTTTCAGTTTTTCACTTATTTTTCATGTGGATTGCTGCCGTAAAGTAATGGCCTGAACTTGCTTTACAACTTTGAGTAATCTTGTCACACACACTATATTTTATTTATTAATATTTAAAATATTACAAAATAAGCTTTCAGATGATAACTTGTCATATTATTAAAAAATGTGCGTTCAAACGTCCCACAAGACAGTGACAGGTAAAGTTATATTACACAGTAAAAAGTGCTGGGTTCCACACAATTCCTTCATGTTGACCCAACACAAATCAATCGACTTAGCTCAATTTTATATATAAGTTTTACACTCACCAGCCCCTTTATTAGGTACACTTTACTAGTACCAGGTTGGACTCCTTTTGTCTTAATCCTTCATGGAATAGATTCAACAAGCTACTGGAAAATTCCTCAGAGATTTTGGTCCATATTGACATGAGAGCATCACACAGTTGCTGCAGATTTGTCGGCTGCACATCCATGATGTGAATCTCCTGTTCCACCACAGGTGCTCTATTGGATTGAGATCTTGTATCTGTGGAGGCCATTTGAGTACAGTGAATTCATTGTCATGTTCAAGAAACCAGACTGAGATGATTATCTGACAGAAGTGGCACTCGGTGTGGTCTTCTGCTGCTGTAGCCCATCCGCCTCAAGGTTGGACGTGTTGTTCATTCAAAGATGCTCTTCTGCATACCTCGGTTGTAACGAGTGGTTGTTTTAGTTACTGTTGCCTTTCTATCAGCCCAAACCAGTCTGGCCATTCTCCTCTGACCTCTGTCATCATTTGCGCTCACAGGACTGCTGCTCACTGGATATTTTCTCTTTTTCGACCATTCTCTGTAAAGGCCAGAGATGGTTGTGCATGAAAATCCCAGTAGATCAGCAGTTTCTGACCCATCTGGCATCAACAACCATGCCACATTTAAAGTCACTTAAGTCACCTTTCTTCCCCGGTTTGAACTGCAGCAGATTGTCTTCACCATGCCTACATGCCTAAATGTATTGAGTTGCTGCCATGTGATTGGCTGATTGGAAATTTGCATTAATTAACAGTTGGACAGGTGTACCTAATAAAGTAGCACCTATTTACCCCTTTTTCAAGATGCTGTATCAGATAAACAGCACAGTGACAGACATGAAGGAAGCAGATCTCACGTAACATTTGTGAGAAATACTACACTAAGAACTTCCCCAATGATTATTTGACGTATTTGTTGTGGAGTTCATTTTAAGCCCAGGTTTGCCCGCACACACACACACACACACAACGCGTGTTTAACTTTGCACTATTTTTGCACGGCAAATATGACAAGATACACCAGCCTGATCTCAAGAGGAAACGTACAGTGAGGGAAATAAGTATTTAATCACACTGTGATTTTTCAAGATCTTCTACTTAGAAATCATGGAGGGGTCTGGAATTTTCAGTATAGGTGCAATTCCACTGTGAGAGACAGAATCTAAAAATAAAAATGCAGAAATCACATTGTATTAATTTTTAACAATTTATTTGTAAATTACTGTGTCAAATAAGTATTTGATCACTTGCTTTTCAGCCAAATTTCTGACCCTCAAAGACCTGTTATTTTGCTTTAAAATAGTCCAGCTGCACTCTGCTCATGATTCAAATTTAGTAGCACTTGTTTGAGGTCACTAGCTGTCATAAAGACACCTGTGCACCCCACAATCAGTCAAAAGTCTAAGTAACAACATGGCCAAATCCAAAGAGCTGTCAAAAGACACAAGAGATGAAATTGTAGACTTTCATAAAGCTGAAACTGCTACAGGGCAATTGCCAAGAAAGAGCAACTGTTGGAGCAATTGTCAGAAAATGGAAGAGGCTAATGATTACTGTCAATGTCCTTCAGACTGGGGTCCCACGGAAGATCTCTCCTCGTGGGGTATTAATGATGCCAAGAATGGTCTAGAATCAGCCCAGAATTATGCAGGAGGAGCTGATCAATGCCGTAAAGAGAGATAGGACCACCGCTTTCAAGGGTACTATCAGTAATACAGTAAGATGTCATGTTTTAAAACCATGCATCGCACGGAAGGTTCCCCTGCTTAAGTTACACCATGTCAAGACCCATCTGAAGTTTTCCAGGGACCATCTGGATGGTCCAGAGTATTCATGGGAGAAAGTCCTGTGGTCAGATGAGGCCAAAGTAAAACTTTTTGGTCTTAACTCTATTAACAGAATTTAATTTTACATACCTACAGTGAAGTATGGGGCTGGAAGCATCATGCTCTGGGGGGTTTTTCTGCACAGGGGACAGAATGACTGCACTGTATTAAGGAGAGAATGAACGTGGCCATGTATTGTAAGATATTGGGCAAAAACCTCCTTCCCTCAGTCAAAGAATTAAAGATGGGTCGTGGCTGGGTCTTCCAACATGACAATGACCCAAAGCACACAGCCAGGAAAACCAAAGAGTGGCTTAACAAGCATAACAAGGTTTGGAGTGGTCTAGCCAGTCTCCAGACCTAAATCCAATAGAAAATCTTTGGAGGGAGCTGAAACTCCATGTTGCAGCCCTGAAACCTGACAGATCTAGAGAAGATCAGTGGGCAAAATCCCTCCTTCAGTGTGTGCAAACCTGGTGAAGAACTACAGGAACCCTTTGACCTCTGTAATTGTTAACAAAGGCTTCTGTACTAAATATTTAAAATGCTTGACTCAAGTGATCAAATACTTATTTGATACAGTAATTTACAAATAAATTGTTAAAAAATTATATAATGAGATTTCCTGATCCTGATCCTGATTTCCTGTCTCTCACAGTTGAATTGCAATTATGCAAAAAATTCCAGACCCCTCCATGATTTCTAAGTAGGAGATTTAGAAAAATCACAGTTTGATTAAATACTTATTTCCCTCACTGTATGTGTTTTACGTTTTGTCAGTTTAGTGGCTAATTCATACAAATTCAAACGAGTTGATTCGTATGAAAATGTACGATTTAAAAAAGGAGGCACGGCACCCAACCCCGCCCCTAAACCCAACCGTCATTGAGTGATGAGCAAATTGTGCTAATTGGTAAGAATTAGATTGTACGAAATCATACAAATTAGCCACTAAATCAAAAAGTTACGAATTGCCGTGAGATTGTGTTGGATACACATTAATATTCACTGCTGTCTGTTATGTTAATGTATAAAATAAACCTGATTTAGCCTCCACAACTGGGATTGAAGCATCTTCTTTTATAATTGTACTGTTCTTCGGCTGTGGTGATAAAGATGGTAAAATCGCTGTAATTAGTTACAAACATGCACTGTTTTAAAAAGGTTTTTAAACTCATTCTTGATCACATTTAATGATGATTGATGATCACAGTGAACTGAACAGATCTTTCATCCCAGTTGCATTGTGCACGTCCTGTCTTGTTGATATGATTATACACGTTACTACGGAGACATGTTAATATGCGGCTGTCAATTAATTCAGTGGGTGGGGAAACTGCCTATGTCACGTTGCAGTCGGCCTCAAAATGGGAGGGATTTGAATCCTATTTTAAAATCAGGAATTTTTTAAAAAGAGGCTTATTGTGTTTATGTCTCCTCAATATGACTCTGAACACACTATACCTACGCACAGTTCTGTCCAAACAGCTTACAAAAGATGATTTTCATCATAGGTGCCCTTTAAAACGAGTAGAAACAACACAATTTTTCTGATTTCTGGGGCACAACTTAATTGGTTTATGTTCAATCCACTTAATTGTAAATAGTTATGAGTAGTGTTGTTCCAATAATTGAGCCACATGAATGGTGTGGATAGTGAAGGTCACATTTAAAATGTCTTTCTTCACCTCAGATTACAAAATACATTCTTTAAAAGGTTAATTTAAAATGATTTGGTTAAATAACTCAAGTTTAGTATCTTAATCTGAATACTTTGGAATACTAAAAAGGTGAGTATGGGGTTCTCTAAAGAAAAGAGACCTCCACAAATCATTTTTTCCTGCACAAGTTTTAAACGTCAGTTTAAAAAAAAATCTGTAAAAAAAAAATGCAGGCAATCTCTAATACTCACAAAGGCAACATAATGAGCTTTTGAAATAGATGATTGCATTATATTGTAATTTTTTGTTTTCTTGGAAACATGCAAGTATTAGCTGCTGAAGGGCAGTAATAAATGACAATATACAGTGTCAAACATAGTCAACATAGTTTAGCATAGTCAACATAATCCTGTTTAAACACCCCCTGCTCTCAAACAGACAAATAAGGGATTTTTTTATTAATAAAAAATAATGAAAACTGCTGTGGGTCACCCAACAGGCCTTTTAATAAAAATGCAGAATACATTTTGAACAGGATCATTTTTAGAAATGACGTTCTTTTGTCTTGAAGAGATGTGTGTGAACATGTTATGTGAACTATGCAAAAAAAAAGCAACAATATGATCTTGTTTTAGGGAAATTGTGGTATGTAAACAAAACAATACACCTTATGATACTTTTGCAGAGTGTAAGAGTCAGAGAATCGCTAGTTGCCATTTACATTATAAAAATTACAGATAATGTTTGAATGGATTAAATAAAATTAAGCTGTAATTTGAGTACAACCCATTTAAAATGTCTCTCATAAGTACTCATATTTATATATATATAAGGCTTGGCATTAACTTTTTTGATCACCAGCCACTGTGGCTAGTAGATTTCCAACATTACTAGCCATTTGCCATTTTCACTAGCCACAATTTTGTTGTTGGGAAAATATTTTATATGCATAAATTTGACTGACACGCTAAAATTACTTGATTTAGATTTTGTGTTATGTCCACATGCCTCCTAATTCATTTAACTTTGTGTGTAGTGTATGAGCAAATGGGCCATGGTTTCATAGTGTTGTATTACAATTAGTTTTTATTTCACCTCACTTTTTTTAGAGCTCAGATTAAGGATTTATCAAATTTATCTCTGACCATACCAAATATAAATAAATTATTATTTCGTATCCACGAGCTTTAAATGAGTTTTTTGCTTAAATTAAAGCAAAATATAGCTGTATACTATTTATTTAACAAAATATTTCTTAAAATAATAATAATAATTGACGTTTAATAAACAACTGCTGTAGTGCATCTAAAACTATGCACAGTAATCTGTCCTGGCTAAAGGTCCCAGATCACCAGTAATTAATCATAAATGGGGAGTTAATCTCATATTAAAGCAATGTTATTGTAAAAAAAATGATAAACCGTATTACCAAAAATACCTGTAAGCAAAAAAAGCAGGTGAAAAACGTGTGATAATAATGATTGCGTGTGTGATAATGAAAGGATGATCACATAAGGTTAACGCTAGGCTTGGTTAAAGCGAAAGTAATCGGTGCTGCTTACCAAAAGACAAATCTGGAGCTTTTGAAAGCAGCAGGACTGTGGGTGCATGAGCATCACTTTTTGTCTAGTCTATTTGAAAGAGAACCGATCACACCAGTTGCGTTTCTAGGCACGGTTGTTTCACGCAAGGAAACTGGAGCGCGCACGTGTTTTAAACAGTCACGCGCATCACATCACCTGTGCGCGCGAGTGATCATCCTCTCCTTCAGTATTCAGCTGCTTTTTTTGCTCCCGCAAACATAATTCGTTTTATCAGTCATGCTGATTCTCGATTCTAAGATCACATTTGCACGAATATTGGGCCATCTTTATTGTCGAACCCTGCCTTTTAAGAAAACTACAATTAAAAAATTATTTTCAACCAGCCTAACCCGCCACAGGGGAAATCTACCCGCATTTGGCAGGTTGGCGGGTGTTAATGTTAAGCCTTATATTGTAAAATATTTAAATACTTATATTTTGTTACTCCCTAACTCTGGCTATGCACACACTTTCCCATTTCTGCTCATTTTGTGTGACTGAATGGAAAGGAAGTGAATGTAAGATGAAAGCGCTATAGCTGGTGGCTAGCTGGGATTGTGTTGAGCAGATACTGAACAGATGGGTTCTCTGTGTGGGAGCCCAGAACACTCCTGCACTGCTTGAGCTTTAAAGGATGACCAGTCATGCAGGCCTGTACAGATTTGGACTCAGTGTGGGTGATTTCCTCCTCATGGCACATTCAAATTTTCATTAAAAATGCCATATTTTAGAGATTAAAGAAAAAAGTAATCAATAACTTACATTAAGTCAACTCAGTAGTTTTCAATAGATGCCATCTAAAGGAAAGAAGACTGAAATTAAATGTACTGTGATGTGAGGTTTCAAAATAACTTAAAACAATAAGCATTTCAAAGCATATTTTATAGGAAACTGCAATGCCATTATGGCTAGCCTGCTAATACATTCATTCATTCATTTTCCTTCGGCTTAGTCCCTTTATTTATCAGGGGTCGCCACAGTGGAATGAACCACCAACTTATCCAGCATTCAATTCAATTCACCTATATCGCATGTGTTTGGATTGTGGGAGATACCGGAGCACCAAGAGCTCAGACCAGCGACCTTCTTGCTGTGAGGCGACAGTGCTAACCACTAAGCCACCACAGCCAAATATAAGATATTTAATCAATAAAATGTATATATATTTAAAGTCAATAACAAATATTACAGTAATTTAGTTCAATTTATATGATCTATATACAGTAATAACATATATAAAACAAGAACAAGTCAATTTGCTAATATATATTTATTTTTATCAAGTTGTGTAACTTGTAGCGGAATTGTAAACACAATCCTAATTTGTGCCTGATTCCTTTTAAATCTATAATTATGGTGATTCATAATAACAACACTGTCATTGTGCATGCCAATCCTTAGCGAAGGTGCCTGTGCATTGTACTGTTGCTATGATTACCACCACATCAGTGTAACCTCTTTTTATATTTGTTCAAAAATGCAGTTGAAATAATTACAGTGCATCCAGAAAGTATTCATAGCGCTTCACTTTGTCCACATTTATGTTACAGCCTTATTCCAAAATGGATTAAATTCATTTATTTCTTTAAAATTCTACACACAATACCCCATAATGACAATGTGAAAAAAATAGTTTTTGAAATTGTTGCAAATTTATATATAAAAAAAAATAAAATTACATGTACAGAAGTATTCACAGCCTTTGCTCATTACTTTGTTGATGCACCTTTGCAGCAATTACAGCCTCAAGTCTTTTTGAATATGATGCCACAAGCTTGGCACACCTGTCTTTGGGAATTTTTGCCCATTCCTCTTTGCAGTTCCTCTCAAGCTCTATCAGTTTAGATGGGAAGCGACGGTGTACAGCCATTTTCAGATCTCTCCAGAGATGTTCAATAGGATTTAGGTCTGGGCTCTGGCTGGGCCACTCAAGGACATTCACCAAGTTGTTGTTAAGCCACTCCATTAATATTTTGGCGGTGTGCTTTGGGTCAGTGTCCTGCTGGAAGATGAACCGTCACCCCAGTCTGAGATCAAGAGCACTCTGAAGCAGGTTTTTATTCAGGATGTTTCTGTACATTGCTGCATTCATCTTTCCCTCTATCCAGTTATTGCTGCTGAAAAACATCCCCACAGCACGATGCTGCCACCACCATGCTTCACTGTAGGGATGGTATTAGCCTGGTGATGAGCAGTGCCTGGTTTTCTCTAAATGTAACGCCTGGCATTCGCTCCAAAGAGTTAAATTTTAGTCTCATCAGACCAGAGAATTTGGTTTCTTATGGTCTGAGAGTACTTCAGATGCCTTTTGGCAAATTTCAGGCGGGGAGTGGCTTCCGTCTGGCCACTCTACCATACAGGCCTGATTGGTGGATTGCTGCACAGATGTTTGTCCTTCTGTAAGGTTCTCCTCCCTCCACAGAAGAACGCTGGAGCTCAGACAGAGTGACCATCGGGTTATTGATCACCTCCCTGACTAAGGCCCTTCTCCCATGATCACCAAGCTTAGATGGTCGGCCAGCTCTAGGAATAGTCCTGGTGGTTCTAAACATCTTCAACTTATGTATGATGGAGGCCACTGTGCTCATTAGAGCTTTCAGAGCAGCAGTTTCTGTAACCTTCCCAGCCTTGTGCCTCAAGACAATCTTGTCTCAGAGGTCTGCAGACAATTCCTTTGTCTTCATGCTTAGTTTGTGCTTTGACATGCACTGTCAACCCTGGGATCTTATATAGTGTATGCCTTTTCAAATCATGTCCAATCAACTGAATTGACCACAGGTGAACTCCAATTAATCTGCTGAAGATCTCAAGAATGATCAGTGGAAACAGAATGTACCTGGGCTCAATTTAGAGCTTCATGGCAAAGGCTGTGAATACTTATGTACATGTGATTTTTCCAAGTTTTTTATTTTTAATAAATTTGCAACAATTTCAAAAACTCTTTTTCACATTGTCATTATGGGGTATTGTGTGTAGAATTTTGAAGAAATAAATCAATTGAATCCATTTTGCAATAAGGCTGTAACATAAAAAAAATGTGGACAAAGTGAAGCGGTATGAATACTTTCCGGATGCACTGTATATATCAATAAACAATAATAGTGTAATACAACTTAAAAAAATGTACCCTTTATACACTAGATCAAGTTCTGTTTTTTTAATAAACAAATATATGCATGGATGGTAGATTTGTCAGTAAATTTGTCAATCCTATCAGTCATATTTAGAAATTATTAGATCAAATTTTATGCAATGCAGTGCAAGCCCTAAAATATTATTTGGAATTGTCTTAATGTTTATGTCCTCCCAACTACTAGATATATCTATTGGTCCGCAATCTGTTTTGTTTTCAAATACAATGAAGTTTGTTTGTTAACTTGTTTATTTTATTTTTTATAGGCAGCTATATTTGCTTAAGCATAGACTATAGAATAAATAAAGGGACTTTGCCTTAAGTCAGAATGATTATGTTGTTTTATAAATAAAGCCTGTAGTCTACATAGCCTATACACTAAATGACTACACAAAACATTATTTCACCCACAGCTTGACATTTTTTTATTTTTACGTTCTTCATTACAGTAGACACTTAACTTGTATTTTAGCCAAGTAATAGCCTATGCTTAAGAAAGGTCAATTTTTTGTAAAATTTCTTATTATGAGTGACTTTCGTCAAACCGGCTGTCACAATGTGTGGCTTTTGTTTACTTTGAGAGAAAAAAATTCTTAATGAAGGAAATTGATCAAATCTACCGATATCTTGAAATGTAAATATCGTTTGCCATAATTATATTTACAATATAAAAACATTAAGAGTGTTATGGAATATATGTGACGTTCATTGAATCCAGGTAAATCACTCACTCACTCTCTCTCACAGCCTCGCACACACACACAGCGCCCTACATATAGGCGACAGTAAGACCCAGTGGAAGCCGCGCGCGCCCCGTTCAGAGAGAGACATGACAACCGCGATCATCTGACGATACACACATTCACGGCCACTCAGCGCACATCACCAACATACATTACACGTAATGTCAAACTCTTCGAAATTATGTCCCTTTTTTGCCTCTTCATATTTTGTGCTCGCTCTTCCACGCCATTCCCTGACGATGTTGTTGTTTGTGCTCCGCTGATAGTGAAGTGAAGCGCTGGAGATGCTGAAAGTGACAATGCCCGCCTCTAGAGCCGCTCCTGAATACTGGATCGACGGATCCAAGAAGGAGACGCTGGCGGACTTCTATGAGCTGGAGTCTGAATTGGGACGGTAAGTGCAAGTGCAGCAGTCATGACAGATACGAGTTTTGGGGGCGGATGTGCTGTATGCAAAATAGTAGCTCTGTAAATAAGCCTACATCCAAACGTTTATTGAGGCTATTATTTACTGCTTAGACCCCTATTCTAATACACTAAATATCAGAGTTGCAGATTTATCGCCATCGTGGAGTGTCTGGCTGACATGGAAACAGTGGTTTTGGAGTTACTATTTATAAACTTATAGCTGTTATGTTGATTTTGCTCGCCTGAGCCTTATTTCTCTTCGCAATAAATTTGGTAACAGTTGAGCTCGACATATGCAGTCAGCTCTTGGATTTCATGAAATGATTTTGTCGCAAATAATCAGGAGCAATGTCTAATCTAATTCTTATTTCAAACCATGTGGGATCTGCTTTTAAAATAGTGAGAAACCAGTTTGTAATCATATCTGTTGAAATTAATATTTAGTCACTTATTGGTCAGATATAGGCTGCTTTGGAAAGGTTGGTATTGATAGATTTATAATATTAGTTAATATAGATACCGATGAAATATTCCTTAAATATTCAGAATTATTTGCTATTTTTTCTAACAGTCATTTTGAGAACAAATTTTAGTAAAATATACTCAATAATACAAGGAAAGTTCTATAAAAATGAGAATCCCACAGTCTTAGGGAAAAGAGGTTACTCAACGTGTAACAATAGCAGAACCCTTTGAGTGCTAAATAATTTTTTGTTCATAAGGTTCCATAGAAAAAAAAGCATGGTTTGAAAGTGCTATAGCACACATATACCCCTCTGTTTATTGTTTTCCCAAATCTCTGTTCAATGGAAAGATTTTTTTCAACACATTTATAAACATAATATTTTTTAATAACTCATTTCTGACTGATTTCTTTTATCTTTGCCATGATGACAGTAAATAATATTTTACTTTATGTCAAGTTACTAGTTTTCAGCTTAAAGTGAAAATTTAAAGGCTTAACTAGGTTAATTAGGTTACCTAACGTGCCCACTGCACCACCATGCAGCTATTATTTATTCATTCATTCATATTCTTTTCAGCTTAGTCCCTTTATTAATATGGGGTCGCCACAGCAGAATGAACTGCCAACTTTTCCAGCGTGTTCTATGCAGCGGACTCCCTTCCAGCCACAACTTATCTCTGGGAAGCATCCACACACACTCATTCACACTCATACACTACAGACAATTTTAGCCTACCCAATTTACTTGTACTGCATGTCTTTGGACTGTGGGGGAAACCGGAGCACCCGGAAGAAACCCACGCGAACACGGGGAGAACATGCAAACTACACACAGAAACGCCAACTTACCCAGCCTAGGCTTGAACCAACAACCTTCTTGCTGTGAGGCGACAGCTCTACCTACTGCGCCACCGCATCGCTGACATTTATTATTATTATTATTATTATTATTATTATTATTATTATTAGCAGCAGTAGTAGTGATAGTATTATTGTTGTTGTTGTTGTTGTTTATCTAGTCTTAACCATAAAACACATTTTTTACACATTATATATATACATTAACTGAAGATGCAATATAATTATAAAGAAGTGAAACAAGAAACAGAAGCAGGAAATAGATGCAACGAAGAACAAGTTCTTGTGAAATGTCTTCACAATGCTATATGATGCATTCATGTACATTGTTATGAGTGCATTTTGGTAAAATTGAGTGGCACTTTCTCTCTTTAGATCAGTGGTCCTCAAAATGTTTTCACCACCACCTCAGAAAAAAAAAATCTCCAAGTACCACCATAATGACCAGTATTAAAATACAGTAGCTTAGCAGGCCTAATTAAGCAGCTACAGCTCTGCACAGTCCAAAAACGAGGCAAATTAATTCCTATTATTATGAAAATTTCTTATTGTCAGCCACTTTAAACATTATAAATAGTTTGAACATTGACACTGCACTGTGCCTACAGGTAAAAAATAAGTAATGTTTAAATTAAAATGTGCTTTTAAAAGTTAATTAAAAATGGCACTGTTCTTAAAAAAAAAGAAACTGCTGTACTTAAATGTAAAGTATTAACAAATAGTAGCCTATTCATCAAAACCTGGTTTCTTGGACCTCATAAATATAGGCCATATGTCATCATATTGATATGTAACCTCTTTTTGATAAATTTTGAAATATATGTTGCATCTTGCATATCTTTAAAATCTAAACATTAACTTGTATTTTAAATATATTATTTGGATTTACATATTTAAATTAGAAACTAGATCTGTTTACTGCGCATTAGAGTAGGCTTTGTGCGTCAGAAAAGCGAGTGATTAAACTATACCTCTCAACATTGGGATATAAAAATACGGGATGCGCCCCCAACAACCGCTACAAATATGGGGAGGAGATTAGCTTCAAATGATACAATACATAACAAACATTAAAAAATTGAAAATAAAATAAAAGGTTTAACCTATTAAAGTCAATTTACTGATCACATTGGTGTTATCGTATCGTGTTATCAAAGGGTTGCGTGTTAATTCTTTTACTTTAATTATTCAGCGATTACTCCTCGTACCACTAGAAGGAAGCCTGCGTACCACTAGTGGTACACGTACCACAGTTTGAGAACCATTGCTTTATATGATATATCACAGCATCTGAAATGCACAAATGAGTTTGAAGTTACAATGTGTCTCTTACACTTCTTTAGATTAAACAAGAATGTTTATGAAGGACAAAAGTAGCAAAAAATGGACAAAGTTTGATAGCTTTACTGTGTTAAAAAAAGAATAGTATGTCTGTGACAGATTATGCATAATAGTAATAATTAGGAAAAAAATTATATGAATATAAATAGATATAGATCATAAATTAATATCTCTGTTACTTACCCTGTATAGTGAAAAGGAGTCCTCGACTGAACAGACCTGGTCACACATGCCCTTTAAAATTAAAAAACGGTAAAATAAATATATGTTTTGTGCTAACTTAGTCTATTTTAGGCATGCTTTGTTTGTAGGTATTTAATGCCATTAAATGTCACTTTCAAGTATAGAAACTGTTTAATGAATAAATTTGGCACAGGGTTTAGCTGGATCAGTCATCTCTAAAAATGTTTTGTAAAAATGGACTTGACTGCTTTTGACTTCACTAGTTTTGGACAATTTACAATTACATAAAAAAGTAATATTAGACACTGGAACACAAAATCCTGATGCTATTTTTGAATGAATCTATCATCTAATTTTTTTCAGGACTCATTGGTTGTTATGAATTTAAATATGAGTGACTTTTTACAAGACTCGCGGGAAAACTTATACCATTAGAAAAGAACTCATTAGTCTAAGACAGGTGTCATTAGTCTGCGTTTACATTTTACAGTATTCATTTGTAACCAGGCAATAAGTGTATTAGGAGAAGACGTCATCAAACACAAAATGTTTCCAGGACACTGAGTCTGAACCGTTCGACATATCATTAAATCAGCAGAACTTCATAGTACACTTTGTTTTGCAAGTTATCTAGGACAAGATCCAGAAACCGCTTGCTTCAGTTTAACAAATGCACATGTTAAAACTGTATAGAGACAGTGTTTTATTTACTAATTAAATCTCTTCTCAAACAACCCGCAAGCCAACCTTTTTATAATATGCACTTGCATATACACAACTGAAGCATTATTTTCAAGTTCTTGTTTGCAGATGACATTGGAAATGAAAAGGGAAAGGAAAGGGCTTGCATCTGATGTTTTGGTTTATGTTTCGGTTTATTAATAAGAAAGATATTAACCCTTATGTACTGTTAGGGATGTTTTCATCCACTCTGGGGTGATTTTGAGTCTTAATTTGGCTATAACTTTTTCTGTGTTTCAGCTGGCAAAATGATTTTTGGTGAAAAGTTTGTATTTTGACACATATTCAAGAATACACTTTGGGCAGATTTACTAGCCTTTTGTTATGTTTGGGATGAAAACATCCACTGAATTAAACTGCTGTAAAAATGCATCAGATCAATATTTTTTTTCTATTATTTTGCATATTCTGTTAATCAACATCAGTCCTGATCATAATTGTGAAATTGCTTAGAAAATTACAGGATTTAAATTTTAATTGCCAAATTCATAAATGATGTCACTGATTTGGTAAAAAAAATCACACACAAAATGACGTATTTTCAATATAAAAAGTAATTGTAGACTGGATTTTTAAACAACATTGCCTTTGATGCAGTGTTTTATTGATTTTCATTTTTTCTCCCTAATTTACTGTTGGTGGCTGTTTTTGGCCCACTGACTTCAATTATAACCACATTTTTTAATTGCAAAACCATAACACCATATAATAATGCATTTTTGATTGTTGGTGGTTTTCCCTGTTGGGAAAAGGTAAAATTTGTCGTTTTTACTGTTGATCATCAGTTGGCACCATTTACCTTTTAGATAGGCCTGTGCAAAAAAAGCTTTGTTTCTGGATTTTATATTATAACAGCAAATTAAAGTGTGTATGTTTGTCTGTGAGTGTGTGAGAGCGTGAGAGTGACCTTTATGCACTTACCTTGATGTGTCTGAGAAAGTTAAAATATCAAAATATTTGACTAGATATTTTTCAAGACACTTCTATACAGCTTAAAGGGACATTTAGAGGCTTAACTAGGTTAATTAGGTTAACTAGACAGGTTAGGGTAATTAGGCAAGTTATTGTATAACAATGGTTTGTTCTGTAGACTATCGAGAAAAAAAAAAGAAATAGCATAAAGGGGCTAATAATTTTGACCTTAAAACGGTTCTTAAAAAATTAAAAACTGCTTTTATTCTAGCCAAAATAAAACAAATAAGACTTTCTTCAGTAGAAAAAAATATTATCAGACATACTGTGAAAATTTCCTTGCTCTGTTAAACATCATTTGGGAAATATAAAAAAAATGAAAAAAAATCAAAGGGGGCTAATAATTCTGACTTCAAATCTATATATTAAATTTTATTTATATATTTTTTTATATGTATATAATCGCCATCTATATAATCTACATCAGTGGTTCAAAACTGTGGTACGTGGTAAGTGTATCCAGGCAACATTTCTAGGTATTGATGAATTGGCTACTATATGTTAATACTTTCCATTTCAGTACAGGAGTTGTTGTTGTTGTTTTTTTTACTTTTTAAGAACAGTAACCTACCATTTTTAACTTTTAAAAGCACATTTTAATTTAAATGTTGGCGTTTTTTGTTTTTTAGTTTGTTTGTTTGTTTGTTTACATATAAGCACAGTACAGTGTTAATGTTCAGACTATTTCTGATGTTTAAAGTGGCTGACAATAATAACTATTCTTAATAATAGGATTTAATCTGCCACATTTTTGAACAGCGCAGAGCTGTAGCTGCTTTACTGGGCCTACTATGCTACTGTATTTCAATACTGCTCATTATGGTGGTACTTGGAGAGACAATTTTTTCCTGAGGTGCTACTTTATGAAAAAAAGAACCACTGATCTACATCATTGTAATAATAATTAATAATGTTATGATTCGATTAAAAAAATGTGGAGATAAAAAAAATATATCAGACTATAATAACCCCTACATTTAACAATTTTTGTATATAGATGATAGATATATAAAGTTGTAAAAATATATTAGGCAGTTGCTAAAAACATTATTTATTTAAATTGATATTGTTTAATATTAATTTATATTCATGTACAAAAAGGTCCAAAAATCATTACGAAATCATGGTACTTTTGTAAGATTTTACATACAGGTTAATATACCAAATATATAGCAAAATATCTGTTATTCAGTATACAGACATAGTATCATGAGTGTTGTTTTATAACAGGTTTAATAGCAAGGTGACAAGATGTCAGATTTCCAGCAGACGAAATACTCCCATAGCATAGCTAGGGTTTTTGAGTTTTTTGGATTAAATATATTAGATAATATATCATGCTGAGACTATATATATTTTTAATTAGTTTCATTTTAGGTATCTGACATACAGTACAACATTTTGTGTTTTTTTTGCTGAACCCAAACTATCTTGGATGATGAAATTGTGGTGTTTTAGCAGCTTTGTACTGGGCACATGTAATGCGTAGGAGGGGGAACATTCATCGATCTGTGACGGGTGGGCCAAGAATTGTTGCTGAACACCCATAAATTGTTTGCTTCCTTTAACAATGACTGCGCCACAACACAACTAAATCAGCCAAACGAGAGTTACAGTCTGTACTTTCTAGACACTCGCAAAGACCTGGGCCATGTTCCATCATAAAATGGACACTTAGTTCCTCTCTAGGGAGTGTGAATATATAAATGCTTACTGTAAATTTTGTATACTAAAACAATGTCCTACTGTTTGATAAAAATATGTGCAACATGGTTTAGCTTACTGCATGTGATGTTTTTTTTCCTATCAGGAAGTAAAATAGAATTAGCTGAAAATGAATACGCTTTAATAGAGCTGCTTGGTGGCAGATGTTGAACAATAGCAATCAAGTTGTCTAATTTGAGGAACGGAAATCCAGTGCATGAACAGATTAGGGCACAACACCTGCATAGAGATCTGGTTTAGCCTGGGGAAGCAAGAATAATGAACTTTGCCATCCGCTGAGCTGAGAGTGATGTGTATCTGCTGGCACTTAAAGATAAATTCAGTTGATGCGATTAACTCGTGAAATAAAATAATCACATACATCTGCGCTGACGGGGGTGTAATATATCTGTTCATGTGATTACCTACCGGACAGTGCTGAGGCACAACGTTATAAATAACCCAGATTTAAGGATTTCCTGAGAGAAAAAAATGTTTGCGATTGGTTGTGCAAAAATCACTGCAAAAAGATACTAGTGTGGTAGGTGGTTTCTAGGGTACTTCACTTTTACACTGCCCTTTTTGCAAGTGCACAAATGGAATGTGTGTTGCATTTCAGTTAGACTAGTTAACTGGTTATCTCAGACAAATGTAAAATAGGCAACACCACAACACCTTTTTCTTTATACATAAATAAAACTTGTATCAAAGATTGTAGTGGGATGGGGGCGCTGTAGCGCAAATACGATGCAGACGCGTTTATAGTGAGCTCCTCGCAGGTTTCACAAACTAATTTCGAGAGAAGCACGTGATATGATTAAGCACGTCTGGCTTCTCATCTGTAATCAGTAATAATCTAATCAGAACGATCCAAGCTTACTATATATGGATCATTTTCTCCCTACTGCTCTATCTTCGTTTTGGAAGAATCCCCCCTTCCACCCCATCTCCTCCTTTTCCTCCCTTTTTCTAAGGGGAGCTCTCGAGACCTACCTGATCTCGGATCCCCTGATATGCTTATTGACCGGGCGGGAGCCTTGAGCTCAAGTATCTCTGAGCTCAGGGTTCTCTCCCGGGACAGCATGCCAAACCTGCTTAAATGCTAAGCATATCTAAGTGGGAACTCTTGAAACAATAATCAGAACTAGAAGTTAATTTCAAACTTTCTATTGCTTTAATACGGCTTATATATACATTCGGACACAAAATTTGTGGATATCGTGTGTAGAATGGCTGCTCTGGGCAACAAACGAGGTGGCAAAGAGACGCGGGCTAATACAGCTAACGTTAGCTCGGCTGACTCACGAGGTACCCATGAGGGAGAATATATTTGGAAAGGGATTATATCATCACTCTACTATAAAATTATGGCACCAACCGATACATCCCATTCCCAAATAAAATCGGTGTGGGAAGATGATCTGGGAATTACAATTTCAGATGAGGATTGGGAATCAGTCCCATACAGAATTCACAAGTCCTCTATCTGTGCGAGACATGCGCTTCTGCAGTGCAAAATTGTGCATCATGTACAATGGACAAACCTAAAGCTCTCAAAGCACTTTCAGCATATAGATCCTGCCTATAATCGCTGTAATTCCACCCCAGTCAATCATCCACATATGTTTTGGTCTTGTATAAAGCTTAATTGCTTTTGGGACACTATTTTTAAAACTATATCTGTTTTTTTGGGTATATCTATCTCCCCTTGCCCACTGATTGCCATTTTTTGAATTTTGCCCACGTCATATAATCTTACAAAAATACAATCTGATTGCATAGCTTTTATTGTGCTCCTAGCCAAACGACTAATATTGCTTAGGTGGAAGGATCAGAAACCTCCAACCCCAACACAGTGGATCCGTGATGTTCTCTTTTTCTTAAAGTTGGAAAAAATTAGACTGTCTAGAGGTTCATCAAACCAGTTTAAGAAACTTTGGGACCCATTTAGGAAATATATCCAAGAACATGTTTTATTGTCAAATATAGACCAAGTCCTTGTTCCAGCAAATTAATTCTTTTTCTTTTCTAAATGCAAAGTAGAGTGTATTGTGTGATTGTATAATTTTAGTTTTTGTTAAGCCAAATTATTATTTTCCTTTTTATTTGTTGGTATGTGTTTTTTTTTTTGTTTTGTTTTGTTTCCTTTCTTATTGTACGCTTAAGTTGATACTATCTATACGTTTTGAAATATAATTTAGTTTTTTTCTTTTTTTTTTACTGTAATTTGCCATAAAAGTCATAAATAAAATTATATATATAAAAAAAAAAGATTGTAGTGGTTTCATTAGAGAGCGGCTAATGGTTGCTTAGCAATGGCAGATTCCACAGGTGCACAACTCAAACTGCAGGATTGTAACAACTCAAAAGGTTCAAAAGGTTGGATCATATTTACACCTTAAATGAATCGTAACAGGGAAATAACTCATTTCTAATAACTGATTTATTTTATCTTCACCATGATGACAGTAAATAATATTTTACTAGATATTTCTCAATTCACTTCTATACAGCTTAAAGTGACATTTAAAGACTTAACTAGGTTAATTAGGTTAGGCAGGATAGGGTAATTAGGCAAATTATTGTAAAATGGTGGTTTGTTGGGTAGCTAATAATTTTGACCTTAAAATGTAAAAAAAAAAATTAAAACTGCTTTTATTCTTACTAAAATAAAACAAATAAGTCTTTCTCCAGAAGAAAAAATATCATCAGAAATACTGTGAATTTTTTTTTCTCTGTTAAACATAATTTGGGAAATATTTTAAAAAGAAAACAAAAACAAAGGGGGGGCTAATAATTCTCACTATATACCTGCCTAGTTAACCTAATTAACTTAGCTAAGCCTTTAAATGTCACTTTAAAGGTGCAGTATGTAAGTTTGACACCCAGTGGTTGAACTAGGTATTGCACTCCTGGATCAAAACAAACGCAAGCGCGGGTTGCCAAATTGAGTACAGGAGCGAGTGATTTAAACTGTGTTCTAAATAAAAGCAACGACACGCGACAGAGGAAGTATTTTTCATATTAAAAGGACTTTTGGTTCTAACCAACACCTCGAATTGATATATTAGAAACGGCTTCTATTTCTCACAGCTGAACATGTGAAACCTATGACAATGATCACCTCAGGTAAACCTTGTGTGCTTTATTCAGGGCTAAATGCTAACAATGTGAGTTTGAATGCAATTTTACATGACATTTATTGCCATATACTGAAAGCAGCAGCAGATAGTTCACCTCAGATCTTGAAAATAAAATAAACCATTTGAAATTTAACTGATTCAGCGTCTACATTTAATGATGTTAAAGAGGGTTACCATGTATTAAATAGATTCTAAACCTTACAGTTTCGTGAGTGAGTGTATATTTGGTGCTTCTGAATGGCTGTATTTAAATTTCTGTCGTGTTTCGTCTGGTGCAAACAGCCAAATTGCTTATCACTGCGTATCTTGTCACGAAGCGTGTTGTTAGGACACGTGGTTACAATGTAATCTGCTCACCTAATGTTTACGTTGCCAAAATTTATATACTTTGCTAATTAATAACCTCATGTGGAACTGAATCTGTCTCATTTCGACATCTGATACTGTCCACCAGAGGTTGTATTTTCGGTCACGAAGGCATGCTTTCAGAGCCTTTTCTAAATGAATGAATGAAATATGCTGTTTTCCAACAAGGCAACCCGGGGTGCTGAAATATAATTGGCTAAACTGGCATTGTGCAGGTTAAATTTACCTAAACAAAGACATTGTTCTGTCACGGAAAAGAACATTTTCAAAGCAGAATATCTGACTTCAGCAGTGTTTTTCAGTTAAACAAGTATGTTCACTTGGGATGTTCCTAAATATCTGCACACATATTATGGTATTTTTATGCTTTAGAAAAGT
>CAIGQZ010032318.1:15104988-15117839 GCA_903798205.1 Danio tinwini
TATATATATATATATATATATATATAAGCAAGACAGATCAAAACCTTTTAATTCAGAAGTCGAATCAAGAGTAGACCAAACCTAATAGGGCTTGGCGAGGATTTAGGAGGTGCTTTGCCTCTAGGGAAACTGAAAGGTTTTGTGGCCTGAGAGGATAGTGAATTTATTGCGAGTATCCTTTTTGTCATTTAACGGAAGACCTGCTTAAAGGTGACATGTACATTTTTGATCCTGCTTAAGCATAACAATATCATACGTTTGCAGAAATTTAAGTTGACTTAGTTGTTTTTCTGAAAAGCAATGCTACAGTCTGTTCATTTTCTTTTGAACATGTGCATTCCCGGCCTAAATGTCTAGCTCTGATTCTGTCTGTGTAACTCACCCACTTTGAGAAATTGAGAAACACTGCTCTAGGTTTTTTTAAAAACTTAAAAAAGTGATTATTTACTTGTAAGTAGACTATTCCAAATTCTCTCTCACTCCTGGGCAGCTTCTCTGTTTGATCACCTTACAAAGAAATTCCTATAATCCCTTCCAAGTGCTTAATCAAACAACGCTAAACAGTCCAGTTGGGTGGTAATGAGATGGAAATCCCTACTGCATCTCATTGCAAGGTTTGAATGCTACAAGAGAAAGAGGTTGACTTCTTTAGATGGAGGAGTGACTTCAAATGATCATTTATTGTGTATTGTAAGGCTGCACGATATTGGAAAAATTGGACATTACAGTTGAAGTCAGAATTATTAGCCCCCCTTTGAATTTTCTCTTTTAAATATTTTCCAAATGATGTTTAACAGAGCAAGGAAATTTTCACAGTATGTCTGATAATATTTTATCTTCTGGGAAAAAGTCTTATTTGTTTTATTTCAGCTAGAATAAAAGCAGTTTTAAATTTTTTAAAGACCATTTTAAGGTCAAAATTATTAGCCACTTTAAGCTATTTTTTTGCGATTATCTACAGAACAAACCATCGTTATACAATAACTTGCCTAATTACCCTAACCTGCCTAGTTAACCTAATTAACATAGTTAAGCCTTTAAATATCACTTTAAGCTGTATAGAAAATTATCTAGTAAAATAGTATTTACTGTCATCATGGCAAAGATAAAATAAATCAGTTATTAGAAAGGAGTTATTTAAACTATTATGTTTAGAAATGTGCAAAAAATCTTCTCTCCGTTAAACAGAAATTGGGCAAAAAAATAAACAGGAGGCTAATAATTCAGGGTGGCTAATAATTCTGACTTCAACTGTACATTGCGATACAAATATACTTTCATCAGATGACTTGAATAGCTTTATTTTAAAAGATTTCATTCATTTAGATTGGCAAGGATGATCAAGACTCCTGTAATCCTGTATTGTGGCTATTGCACACACACACATTGTAATATCGATGCTCAAACAATATATTGTTCAGCCCTATATTGTGTAGCAAATCACATAGTTTCACTGCTACTGATACTGTCAAATAAAGGTCAACCACAGAATGAAAATTTACCCTAAAGCAATTTTTGTACACCGTTTTTGTGCATTAAAGGTGCATGTTTTCTTGGGAAACATCTATTATTTCTTCACCAATATGTATATAAAGAGCTCATTATGGAATAAAACAGCTAATGCAATTCAATAAAATAAAAAGTTTACTGTTTAGCAGAGATATTCACTGGTACTCAAACCTGTTGTCCTGCTGTATATGTAAATTTGATTTAGGGGTTTGTTTGTTGTGTTTTGAATCCATGACAGGCGCTTATAGGATCTGGAGAGAAAGCGACCAATCCATTTCCTATCATCACCATGCGAGCCAAGATCCTCATTAATATAGATCCCTTTGCCATGTCCTTCCATTAACTTTTAATGATTAAATGAACTGAAGCATTATGAGTCACAATCAAAGACTCAGACGCCTGGAAGTATTGGAGAACTCTGCAAGGTTAAGGACCTAGAAGAAAATGTGCTCCTAAATGTATTCTGAACAAAATGTACTGTTACCACTACTACTAATATATATATATATATATAATGAACGTCCTTTATTTAATAAATATACATTAAGTCACTTATTTGTTGTTTATCCCAGTCTGTTCCATGGCAGTAAGGCAATTACTATATGAAAATGTAAGAATATTGTAAAACATGTACTTATTATAGGCGGCGGCTCAAAAAATGCCACAATCAACAAAAATCTGGCCCAGTATCTTAAAGATTGAATAACTTACAAACTCATAAATTTAAATCAAGAGTGTTACTGTAGATTGACTTTTTATTTTTGTAATACATGTGCGTTCCTCACTGAACCAAATTCATATTTTGAATTCAAATAAATTTCAATGATTAATGAAAGAGTGTTTTTATTGATAATGAATGTATTGTAATCTACAGTACTTTACAGTACCGCAACTAACAGCTTTCAAAAACAACCTATTTTGAATATTTACATTCCTGCACTGATAAAACGAATAAAAACTGTTTGTGCAAGCATAGCTTGTAAAATTCATTCTTGAGGTGCAGCTGATCACAGAGAGTTAAACAGATCGTTTAATCCTAGTTTCTTTGCAAGTCCTGCCTTACTATGCCTATTGGAGACATATGTGGCTGTCAATCAATTTTTTGGGCAGGGAAAACCACACTCCTATGTCACGTTGTGGCAGGCCTTAAAATGGCAGGGATCTGGATCCTATTTTAATGTCAGGAAGTTTAAAAAAGAGACTTGTTGTGTTTATATCACTTCAATACAAGGGCGGACTTTAAGCAATAAGCGAGGTAAGCAGCTGCTTAGAGCCCAAGGGATTTAGGGGGCCCTGACCAATGCCAAGAAGCCTATATTAATCATATAGCTCTTTTATAAATGTTCAATTATATGTTGTAAAATATGTATATAACTGTTAAGATTTTTACGTTATTCTTTTCAAAACCGGAGGCCCCCATGAATAATGAAATATTTATTTCGTACTGAACATGCACAAGGTGTGATTGGTACAAAGTTTATGCCAGTCTGCCAGTGATCAGAGTTGCTGGTTGATCAGAGATGCCAGCAATCAGAGTTGAGGTAGAGGTAGAAATAGTGTGACAATTTTGAGAAAAAAGTAGAAATAAGACAAATGTATGGAGTCAATCTAGGGCCATATATACTTGCAAAATAAAATAAAGTTTTGCAAACAAAAAATAAAGTATTGAGCAAAAAAAAAAAATGCTAATCAAAACAATTAGTTTTTTTAATTTTGATTTGCTTTTTAGTCAACGGTGAGTTTGCGATGCTGTTTTCGCTGTGAACTTCCCGTTTCTGCACGTTTTACTTTTTGGCCTGGAAATTGTCAAGGGGCGGAGTCAAGGGAACATGGGCATTTATGGCAGGCCTGGACCTACTTGGCTGTAAGACCACCTCGGTGATACTGTGTCTCCAGGTGATGACGTCGCTTAAATGGCGGCAGGTCCAGACCCTCTGTAAACACCCAAATTCCCTTGACTCCGCCCCCTTGTCAAATCAGGGCCACAAGTGAAACGCGCAGAAACGGGAATATATATGCAAATATTTTAGCTTGATTTTTATTTGCAGTTCTTTTTTTGTTTGCAAATTTCATTCTTATTCCTCAAGACTTAATTTTCCCTTTGCAGTTCTTTATTTTTGTTAGCAAAATTTATTTAATTTCTCAAAAAAAAATTTTTGCTTTGTGATTTTTGGTGATTTGCATTTATTTATTTATTTATTTTTTGCTCAATACTTTATTTTGTTTGCGAATCTTTCTTTTATTTTGCAAGTATATATATGGCCCTAAATTGACTCCATACAAACGATGAAATGCAGCTACCTCCGCAATCCTGCTTTCAGGCCAAAACACTTGTCAGATGATGAGCACTGTGAACTTGTTAAGAAAGAGATTGTTCAATTAAAATACAATTTCCCAGTGAAAAGTAACAGGCTCTGATTCACAAACAGCAGTTATTCAATTCATATGAAAAATGGAGACAAGATAAGTTTAATTAATTGTGAATAATTTTTTTTATTATTATTTATATTAAAATCGAATCACAAAAATGGCTAATTAACTGTACATAGTTTGTGAATTAGTTTTTCATTTGTGAATCTGTTGCATTTAATTTTACATTAAAAAGATAAAGGTTTCTTTAAATATTAAAATATATTAATTATACTTGAAATATTTTTATATATTTTTATGTAAATAAATTTTCACAGGCAGTTTATTTACGCTCACAAAAATTAATCTACAAAAAAAAATCTATAGAGAAAGAATGTTTTGAGTTTCAATGCTAGGGCCCCATCACTGTCTGCCTCTGCTCCAATTTGAATGTGGACACACTATACCTACACACAGTTCTGTCCAAACAGCTTCCAAAAGATTTTCCATTATAGGTGCCCGTTAATGGTAGTCAGACACAGATATTGAATTATCAAATGTAAAGTATCACTTCACAGTCTTAATAATAATAATAATTCCTTACATTTATATAGCGCTTTTCTGGGTACTCAAAGCGCTTTACACAATGGGGGGGAATCTCCTCATCCACCATCAGTGTGCAGCATCCACCTGGATGACGCGACGGCAGCCATTTTACAATGACCGCACACCAGAGAGGAGAGGTGGAGAGGAGACAGGGTGATGAAGCCAATTATGATATGGGGAGAGTTAGGACGCCATGATGGACAGAAGCCAGTGGGCAGATTTGGCCAGGATGCCAGGGTTAAGCCCCTACTCTTTTTCGAAGGATTTTTAATGACCACAGAGAGTCAGGATCTCGGTTTAACGTCTCATCCGAAAGACGGCGCTCACTGAGCAGTATAGAATCCCCGTCACTATACTGGGGCATTAGGACCCACACAGACCGCAGGTTGGGTGCCCCCTGCTGGCCTCACTAAGACCTAGCTTTCCTATGTGGTCTCCCATCCAGGTACTGACCAGGCACAGCCCTGCTTAGCTTCAGTGAACGACCATGTGAGAGTTGCAGAGAGCTAGCTGCCGGCTGTCTTCACTATATAAATAAAATGCAAGTAATCTTTTGAACATATCACATATTACTTGTACCTTGATTTAAATTAACGTTAAACACATGCAAATTATGAATTTTACACATTTAAAAATGTGATGCTTGGTCACTTAAAAACCTTACTTAACATTCAACATACTGCGATAGGACTATTGCAGATGCGCACATTTGTGATGTAGATGCTGAAACGATGTATTGTGCAGCCCTAGTATATGCAGAATAACTCAATTTACAAGAAAAAAAAAGTGTTTTTTCAACACTTACAGTGCCTATCTGTGGGCTGGATCTGCTGTTTCAGACCACACTGACTGACTATTTTTATTGGCAATGATATGAACCCTTATGCAGGGGTCAAATTTATATTTATATTAACTTCAGCACTGAACAGGGTAGGGATCAGTCTTGGCATACAGCAGGGGTGGCCAGTCACTGGTCCTTCGGGAGGAGGATTGGACAGCCCTGGCATTCAGTGTCTTGACGTATAAGGGGGTGCTCACACTATGCTATCTGAACCGTGCCCAGGCCCGTTTCCCGGATCGTTTGAGAAGTGTGAGTGCTCTGAATCGGGCTCAGGCACAGTTCACTTGGGCAGCCCTGGCCCGGTTGGAAGAGGTGGGTCTAAGTGGGTCACTTGGGCTGAAACTGCCCGAAACTGAAAGCGAGACGTGACTTTTTTTATCCATGTTTCATATGGATTAATTAATCATTCTTACTGTTCAATGAACACAAACTGTCGTAGATTATTAAATACGCAAATCCCTCACTGCACGTCAGCTGCGCCTTCAGCAAACTTCCTAATTCCTGCAGCACGAGGGCTTTATGATTGTTTAGAAGTGTCAAAAGTGGCTGATCTGTTCTGCGAAATATTAGACTGTGGGTCACCGCTTATCAAATGACTTAAATGATATAACTAAAGAAATCTCCAATGTGCTGAGCGAGAGCGCTTACTAAACAGCGCATCATCGATGACGTAAGCGCGCCCAGGCCCGAATGTAATGTGAGTGCGGGCTGTCGGGGGAGATGGGAGGGGGGACAAGTGTGCTTTGGCCCAGTTCAAGGCAACTGTACAAAGTGTGAGTACGGCCTAAGAGAATTTGGACTGAAAGCCCACTCTGCAGTGACCACTCTCATCAGCAGAAAGAATCAAAAGGTTAGACTTTCTTATCTAACCTTAGATAAGAAGCTGTGGACATTATGGCTTTATCTTTAAAGGGGGCCTATAATGCAAAAAAACACTTTTATTAAGGGTTTAAACCAATTCATTTTATTTTTATAATCACACTTCATTAAAACAATCTGCAGCAGAAACACTTTGATTGACATTCTCCCTTTTATCAGAGGAGGAAGCCCCGCGCATTAGTGATGATCTCTCCCTCATTAACATAGGACGTTACTCTTGTTTTTGAATCTGCCACTATATTGACACATGGCATTTATAGCTCCGCCCTTTTTTGAAAAGAGCACAATCTCATTTGAATTTAAAGTGACAGTTACATAAATGGCACAATTTGGATCAAAGCCTAAAAGGGGCAGTTTCAAAGAGTTGTAAAACATTATTTGTGAGATTTTGAGCTGAAACTTCACATACACACGTTAGGGATAGGAATAGAATGATTTACCAATTTCACTATTAACTGCGCTTTAAGTAGTCATGGTTAATAAATCATAAACACTTCTTAAGACCCCATTTCTGCACAGAACAAAAACTGCCGCAACTAAACAAAGTTGTGCTAACTGTGGGCTAGTTTAAAGTTCTGAGCTTGTACACCTAGGCTAATACCAACACACACTGCATTAACTATAGGTAGATGAGGCTATTAACTAAGCCATTCACATATTGCGTCTTTTGTGAGCGCAAGTTTGTTTCAATGGAGGCGCGTGGCTTGCGTGTGCATATTGGAAGTGACCTACAGTACGTGCACGCTTTCCAGGATCACCTAGTTGAAAGAATGCCATGAGCACATTGCGAGTCACGTGACAAGAACTTGACCAATCAGCTTCATACTTTGTAAGTTGTGTTTTTGTTAGCTGAATGTTGCCATACAACAGAAGGTTGTATTGAACAGTTGTATTGAACAGTTTTCAATTGAATATTCAATTGGAAACTGAAATACATGTGTTTTTTCACAGTATTTTTTTCTGTAAAGCTGAAAGAATGGTTGAAATCTTTACAGAAATGTGAACATTAAGTATTATTCTTTCAGGTTGGTCAGGTTTACATTTCTCTTTAGTATGCAGATTAACTTTTATGTTTGAGGCTATGTATACACTGCACATGTTTGTTGTATTGTTTTAATTTGTTGATTTTTAAAAGAAAAAAATATATAATAATGTAAAGCCTAACTAGAGACGAGGGCTGCAATTAGCTTCATGCTATATGCCCTATGTATGTGGCATCGGTTGTCTTTGTATAACAATGTCAAGTGTATTGTCCCTGTTAAATAAACAAACAAATAAATAAATGAAATTAAAAATGTGGACCATTTGACCATTATAGCCATTAAAGCAAGACATTCTCAGAACTATTTTTGTGTTTTGTAATTTTAATAAATGAACAATGATTAAGCTAGGACCGATGCTTCTAAAAAGTACAAATAAAATCTGGGTCCTTATTTTTTTAAGAGTTGAAAGTCAGGCATAGGCATGGGACGATAACCTTTTTCAAGGTATACGTTTGGAAAAGTCAAGGTTGTGTAACGTCAAGGTGTAACACCGTTCCTAAGGTATGTGTAAGATTTTTTATTTATGTTTTTTAATACAACAGTATCTCCAGCAGAAAATCCAAAGATGCCATTTTAAATTGTGAAGAAATCTGTGTTTTTGAAACTAATGAAGACAGCAGAAGTCAATAATTCATTTGAATTATTTAGTCTGACATGTTTACTGCTCCAAAATACTTTAAATGTTTCTCAAAATAAAATATATTGTGCTCAAAGGGGGAAAAAGTTATTTTTAACCAGACATTTAAAAAAAGCTTTTATCACAATACCGTGAAATCGTGAAACCGTGATAATTTTACCCAAGGTTATCATACCGTCAGAATCTCATACTGGCCTATGCGTAGTCAGGCACTTATGTTTCATGGACAAATTTATTCTTATTTTTCTACTCTATTTTTAATGTTTTGTGTTTGACCAAGTAAAACTTTATGGTGAATTTTTATTCAGTCCAATGCATGTTTGGCTCGACTGTTTTTAATTATTATAATTTTTTTACTATCATTACTAAACAAATAATAAACATTATAAATGTTTAGTTTTGTGCTTATAAAAAACTGTTATAAATAAAATTAATTAATGATAAAAAATATAGAAACATTTAGGAAAAGTCAGGTTACTACACACTTATATGAGTTCTATGTGATATAATTCAATAGATTACAAACCTGTAGCTCTAATTTTGATCAACACTCTATTGTAATTGATATAAAGTATTGAATTTTATATTAAATAATAGTAAAACTGCCTATTTTACTTTAAAATTTGTTTTCAACATGTTCTGTTTATTCTATAAAGTATTGGCTAGTAACAAAGTACAATTTGGATCCTGTCTAAACACGGTTCTTTATGCACTTGAGGTACTTTGTTAATTCCCAGTGGATGTTGGCAGGTATATAATTCTTTCACAAATATGCTTATATAACCAACTGAAATCAATATTTGTGGGATCTGGGGATTATGTGGAGCAGATTGGAGCCATAAGCCGGTTGCTACACTCGCCTGATGTCTATTCACATGTACAGTCAGTGGGAGGGTTCGGTCAGCATAGAGAGAGAGAGGGAGGGGATCTGTAGCTGTGTGGATCTGGCAACGGGCTCCTAACGAGTACCCAGATGCTAGTTCTTGGACAGTGGTCGTTGGAGGTGGCTTCTCTCTGCTTTAATTGCATTAGCCAAGCTGTCCACCCAAATTTCATTTATTTGCACACTGGACACTTTCCAGCTAAGATGCTTGTTTGTAACTACTGGCTGTTGGTTGCTTCCAACATATTGCACTTGTCCTGTGCCAGCAAAATGCCGTATTAAGAGATCTGATTATAGATTAGATATTAAGAGATTGAAAGATTACTAAACTTAGGAATAACTTGATTTTAATGTCTGTTTTTTATTTGCACATTTCTAAGAGGTTGGCTGATGTGGGCACTTGCAGTGCATTTCCTTGAATCTTTTGGGTTTCTGACTGTGTTAGATGATCGCATTTTAAGTTAAAAGAACTCCAAGGTCTCTATTTATTAACTAACTTTTATTTCTCCAAAGCAAATTTACATTAGCACATACAAAACTTCTCTCTACCCTGATCAATACCAGTATCAATCCCGGTCAAAATGGAGCCATCTCTAACATTACCAACTCCTTGCTCACGTCCCATCCTTCTACCTCTGAAAGTTCGCATTTTATTTGAGCTAGGGATTTTAACATAGACATAGAAGAAGATATTCTTCTACATCATCATCATCTGTATGTGCTTGTACAAGTAGTCCAGAGTTCACTGGTCTAAATGTAAACTGGCTCGCATGTTTTCTGCTATTGATCCAAACTGTGACAAATGTCACACCGAACCTGCAAATCTAGTTCACAAGTTTTGGCCCTGTCCAGCTTTGTTTCCTTTTTAGAAGTCTGTTTTTGGTTCATTTTCAGCAATTACATCTATTAAAATGGATCCTTCTCCATTAATTGGCCTGTTTGGAGTTCTACCCCCTGACTGTGAGTTACCCTTTTATTTGTCTGAATTATTAGCTTTTCTGTCATTATTAGCTAGGCTGTGTATTTTGTTGCAGTGGAAGTCTCCTCAACCCCCTATCCCATACTCAGTAAATTGAATACGCCTTATTTTTTGTTAAATAAGAAAAAAAAACAATCATAGTCTTCGAGGTTCAGTGATCAAATTTACTAACATTTGGTTGCCATTCTTGGAGCATGTCAAATCTCTGAAACTTGAAGCAGTTACTGTAAAATGAATGGTTGCCCATCTTGCACTTTTAGTCTGTAGATTTCAGATGAATACTAGGGCTGATATAGACCATTTTGAGGGATATAAACAAAAACAATGATCCCAATGTATTTCCTGTTTTACATTTTTAATTTCTATAGCCTCCGAGAATCCAAAAAGAGCCACATATTAATAAATAATGTTATGATAGCTGTTTTAACATTTAAGTTATGATTGAATTGCCTCTTGTTACAGTTATAAAATAGCATGATAACAAGCAGGAAATGTTCATGGGCCAATGACTTCACCATATTAAAATGGTCTATATTACTAGCATACAACTCTTCTTGACATAAAACCACAAGTTTGAAGAATGTGCCACCCCCAGCCTATTCAGTTTAATATATTTTCCTTTTCTTGTTCTTTTATTTTTTTCTTTTCTTGTTTCTTTTATCATCATTATTTATTTTACCTAGTACGCCATGCTGCCAACCTCAACTTTCGGTACTGACCTGTTTATATGCTTAATTTGTAAAATGAATGCACATCATAAATTGCTAATGCACATCATATACTGTTTGTTGCACAACACACCACTTTCACGTTTACTTTTATTCTTTTAATCAATTTTGTACAAAATGTTGTATATATATATTTCTGTTTGTACTGTTGTTTTCTCTGTTACTTTTGTTTGTTAACTGTCATAAAAATCTGATAAATAAATCTTAAAAATAAAAAAAGAAGAAAAAAACTTATACTCTTAAAATGACATCTGCTGTTTGTTCAAACTGCTTATTTAAACTTAGCTGAAACAACACAATTCTTGAGTTTTTATGGACAACTTAATTGTTTTATGTTCAGTTCATGTTCAGTTTACTTAAATTTGTAAAAAAAAAACTATTAAGTTAACATAATCAATTTGTGTTGGAACAACATGAAGGACAGACGAGTCTTCGCTGATGGCCTGACGAGTCTTCGCTGAGGTCCAGCATTCTCCAGCCTCCTGCGCCTAGACTGCAGCTCTGCACAAGACGTTTGGCCATAAGAGAAATGGTCGTGCCCAACTGAGCCTGGTTTCTCTGTAGGTTTTTTAAATTCTTCACTTTCGCCAATTGGTAAAGTTTTTTCCTCGCCGCTGTCGCCACTGGCTTGCATATATCGGGATCTGTAGAGCTGCGCATCGATAGATTTGCTCTTTAGTGTTTGGACTCTCAGTAGTGATTGCTAACCCACACTGAACTGAGCTAAACTGAACTGAACTTAAACTCTGAAAACTGAACTGACAGTTTCAATTTACTATCTTCTAAGCTGCTTTGACACAATCTGCATTGTAAAAGCGCTATACAAATAAAGGTGAAATGAATTGAATGAAGGAATTGTGTGGAACTCAGCATTTTTTTACAGTGTATATTGTAATTAATTTGATTTATTAAATGCAATGCAATAGAAACCAACACTTTGAAAGTCAAAAATAATAATAAAACACACTGTAAAAAAATGCTGGGTTCCACAATCGATTTGTATTGAGATAACATGAAGGAATTTGGCAGATTGGCAGGTGTTAATGTCAAGCCCTGGTAATGATTAAAGTAAATTATAATACAAACATTACACAAAATCTAAATCAAGCAATTTTAGCATGTCAAAGTCAACTTTATGCATATAAAATGCATTTTCCCAACAACAAAATTGTGGCTAGTGAAAATGACGAGTGGCTAGTAATGTTGGAAATCTACTAGCTACAGTGGCTGGTGATCAAAAAAAGTTAATGTCAAGCCCTGATCATTACTATCGGAATGTAAAGAGACATTTAACCAGCACAACAGAAAATGTTTCTGAAGACGATCACTGTACTGCACCTTTAAGAATTGTGTTGTTTCAACTCATTTTAAATAAGCAGTTTGAACAAGCAGCAAAAGTCATTTCTAGAGTGTACTCTTGATTATATTTCATATATCTGTTGGCCTTGTTAATGTTATGTTAACTGCAAACAAAAATATTAAATTGCATTTTCTTTTTGAATTCCTTATGCATTAAATGTTTTAAAACTAACCCAAATAGAGTACAAAACCTAATTATTTTAGAACATTTTTCTTCATTATTGGTTTAATTTTAATAAAGTTTAATTTTACAAAACACCAAAACGGAAACACTGCAAACTCGTATGTGGAAGAAAAATTAAGGTATGGCTATTAGTGGTGGGACAACAATAAGTGTTACTTTCACCACAGGAACTATTTATAACTTACTTACTTTTAAACTGAAACACTCAGACATTGCAGTAGATAAATTGTAGATTGATCATTAGTGGTAAACAACGTGTAATAAGGAGAAACAACAGTTTACTTTCTTGATTTGAAAACTGAAACCTCAGGACACGGTGATGAAATCGTGTGATATTTGCCAGCTCCATCAAGGGTTGCTTGGAGAATCTGCTGTCATACCATGGAAAGCAAATGTTATCAGGGGTCTAAGAAAATTGCTTTGTTATTTTGTCATTACTTTTTGTCATTACTTTCATCTCTAGTCTCCCCATATGATTCAGATTTAAATTCAGTACATTTATTTTCCTTAACAAAAACTGTAGAGTCTGTATACATTGTAAAATGTCATTTATTTGTAGATCACAATAACAACTACCATGAGTAAAAGAAAAGATTTCTGACATGTTTGAAACACAATGCCCTAATGAAATTTAGCACAAATGTGCAACCTATTAACAGAAATACAGTCGTTGTCTTACATAACTCTTTTAAAATGTTTAACCCTTGTGTATTGATCATTTTAACTACCATTTTGTTATGTTTGTGGCTGTTTTTGCCCCATTGACTACCATTATAAATTTTTTTTGATTGCAAACCATCATGACACAATATAATATAATATAATATAATATAATATAATATAATATAATATAA
>CAIGQZ010032318.1:15122061-15132296 GCA_903798205.1 Danio tinwini
TAACACACACACACACACACACACACACACACACACACACACACACACACACACACACACACACACACACACAGCTGGAAGCTCATGGTGGACTGATTACTAGGACTATAAAGACACCTCATTCACACACTCTTTGCTGAGTCCTGTTTTTTCCTGTAAAGCATTACAAAGTGGTTTCCTCTGTTTGTCCTGCCATGTTTTGACCCTTGTCTTGTTTACCGTTATTGTTGTTTTGCCTCCTGTGCTGTTTCTAATTCTGTGTCAAATAAATGTTCATTTAACACTTGTCTCTGTTTTGTTTTTATTTTTTCAATTAAACTGTTTGTTCTGATAATGTTCACCTATCCAGAAAACTAATAATCGTATGTTAACCCAACTAAATGTTTTTTTTATTACAGACAAATAATTTTAGGTCAGTGCCGCTGATGTTTTCAAAAGTTGAGTGAATAAGAAAAAGCTAAAAGAAATAAGGATTATGTTTTTTTCGTACTGGCTTAATTTTTTTACAGTATATTATGTAAAAAAATGTATTGTTATATATGTTTTGTAAATAAATGCTTTATTTTACACTGCATAACTTCAACAAATTCTGAACAAATATGTAAGGATTTTCACAAAATATTAAGCATTTGTTAAAAAATAAATAAAATAACAGTTTCTAAAAATAAGAAGTTGAGTACTAAATCACCAACCTAGAATGATTTGTTATGGATTTTGTTACACTGATATCTGGACTAATGGGTGCTGAAAATTGAGTTCTGCAAATAAATAACATAATAAAATACATTAAATAGAGGAGTTGTTATACAGCTTTGGTGCATTTCTCACAACACTATTTACATGTGCACAACAGTTAATGCATTTCTCAAAACAATTAGTACAAACTGCAAAACCTAGTTCATAACCTGCAAAAGTGTGTCACTTGCTCAAAATGGGTATCTCATTAGTATTCATGTCAATGAACATGTCAGTGGCTATGTTTCCATCCAAAAATGAAAATGAATTAACTTTATGCGCAAAAATGGAATATTACATAAAAGACGTGCTTATAAAATAAAGCTGTTTCCATCCAACGAGTCAAAGAGAACAAAATCATCACTTCCTGATTAACTGGCGCCAAATATCAAGAGTAAAAACGGAATTTGCTGCGGTAGAAGAAGCTGTCAATCTTTTTTTTTTCATTTAATAAAGGATTTGCACCTCAGAATGCAATCCTGACACGCAGTGAACGTATGGCATTTGAAGGCGCGAGACGCTTTTGATTCTGGAGGTAATTAATAATATAATAACCCTAATACTGAAATGGTTAAAGCATTTTAGAATGACCAAAACAATATTTCAGATGTTTTGCAATGTGCTCAGCCTGCTGGTTTGTCAATTCACACACATTTTTAACATCCCATGATCTTCTATAACAAAATCACATGACCTTTTTTAATGCGCAAACTGGAATTTGTTTGGTAAAAGTGTTTTCATTGTAGTTTATGTGCATCTTTTCGTTTTTATGTACATAATTTTAATATAAATGTATACGCATATTGCCGTTTCCATTAACCGTTTTTTTTATGTGCATATCCAAAATGTGCATAAAAATACGTGGATGGAAACATAGCTAGTGTCATCAAGATGAAAAGTCCTGACACCAATGTTTATGAACAAGATAGTCAAATGGCTTTGTCATGTTTTCATTATGACAGTTTACTCTGTACATTTGTTACAATGCAAAAAAGTCAGATTTTGGTGACACTTCCTGAAAATGCTCAAGACAGCACTATATACTATTTGCACAACCATATAAAAACTACAGTAAAGTTAGACATCACTGCATTTAGTGAGGTATCTGAGTACAAGACACTGAATATGTGTTTCACATTTTCACTGCATATGGTCTTTACAATTGTAATTTATTCTTCCTTTGGGTAGAGCTGTGCACAACTGTAAACAATATTGCAGTACATATTGGAACTGAGCCTACAACATACACAGCACTGTAAATCATTCATGAAACTGTTCAATTTAGAAGACATTTTCAGGAAAAAAAGATTTACATTTAAAAAAAAAATCCTTGACAGATTTTGACAACTAGTTCAACATTTTTGTATGTAATGACTCAAGTAATGAAATGAGGACTATTAGTTTTATATGGAATGACTAATCAGCATTCACAAGTTTAGTTAATTTTGACTGACATGACATAAGCAAATGATAATGTTACAAACAGCAGAGAGATGTATGAAAGCAATTGATGCATGTCCAAAAGCATTTGCAATTTGTTGAAAGGAATGAGAAACTGCTACTATGATGTGCACAAATGACTAATTGTTTTGAGAAATGCAGTAACTGTTGTGCAAATGTAAATAGTTTTGTGAGAAAAGCCACTGAGAAAAACTGTAATATATATATATATATATATATATATATATATATATATATATATATATATATATATATTGTTGACCATTGGAAGATTTCTTCAAAAACTTTTCCAAACCTATCAAGGGTAGTGAGCTAAATAATAATTGAATGGAATTGTTTGTAACTTAGTCCCTTGCTATCTTCTTCTCTTATAGGGGAGCCACGTCAGTTGTGTACCGATGCCGTCAGAAAGGCACCCAGAAGCACTATGCTGTGAAAATGCTGAAAAAAACAGTAAGTGCGCTGACAGACTTCGCTCGTCGTGTTACAAAGCTTTGTTCTTTGTCTTGTATTGACAAGGAGTTCCTGGTCAGGACTTCCTTCCAGCTGTTAGGATCTTAAACCTAGTCGTTGTCTTCCATTTCTCTACATCACACTGCTGCATGATGGGTTATAATTGCTGTCAGCTAGTGCCGTTAACAGAGCAGTACTCCACAATCCTTGCCCACATACCGTTATTTGTGCTTTCTTGCTTCTGTGTAGGGAATACTAAGGTTATATTAGGCTTCTGTAATGCATATGTGAAAATATTGTGCCTCATGCTACAGGGCTGTGTTCTGATTGGCTGTTTTAAGCCATTTTATTATTTTCAAACCCCACAAAAACACTGCCCAATGTACTAATAAATATCTTAAATGAGAACAAAATGTTAAAGTGATGAGAATATAGTCTTAAAAGCAAGAGAATCTTATGGATAAAAACATGACAGATTACTTGAAATGAAACAAAAAATGTCAATTATTCCACTTATATAGCTTATAGTTCTCATAAATTGTCATCAATTGTCATAAATTTGTAATTTATGACAAGCTTTCTCAGTGTGAGCCATCACTGGAAAGCAGATTTGATTTTAGGAGCTGATCATGTGATGCACTGAATGTTCTAATCACACCGGTTGATATATAGAGTGCTCAGCATAATTGAGTTCACCCTATTTTGAAAATGAATATTTTTCTTCATTTCTCAGTAAATAGGTGATGTATTTTGGTGCATTTAAACAAAACTGATTTATTAAACATATATATTTATTAAAATAATATTTTAGTCACCAAACATATTTAGAAATTGAAAGATAATACAATTAAATTCAAGCAAAGTAGGGGAGCGCAGGGCACAAAGTAACGCTGGGTTAAATGTAACACAGAGTTTTAAGGTATTTGCTCAGGGTTAACCATGGCATGCCTCCGAGGTTTTCACCACAGTGTCAGCAGATGTCTTCCTGCCAATTATTGAAAAATTTCGGCAAAATTTGGATGAGAAAACACAGGAGAAACCATTTTAGCACACTGTAAAAAATGCAGGGTTCCACACAATTCATTCATGTCGTCCCCACACAAATTGATTACGTTAACTTAACACTTTTAACAAATTTATGTGGATTGAACAATAAAAAATTAAGTGGTCCCAATGAAATCTCAAGAATTTTGTTGGTTCAGCTCATTTTAAATAAGTAGTTTGAACGAACAAAAAATATATATTTTTTTGAGTGCAGCGTAAAAGTATTTTTTATTACAGTCGATATTTTTATAAAAAAAAAACGGTGAAAGTATGTAAATAAAATCATATATTGTTGTGATCACCGTCTTCTAGACTAAAAGATGAAGTTTTGAGGAAAACATGACACAGCGGGGTTAATTGTAACAAGGTGTTACAATTAAGCCACACACTGTTGGACACCAATTAAACTAACAAAATCTTTTTTTGAATTTTGAGTGTACTGTTGAGAACTTTAAAAAATGAAAAACTTTTTAATAGAAAATATTGTTTTAATAGAAAAAATATTTTATTGCTAATAATACAAATAAATGCATTGTATAATAATGGATAAATGCATAATAATGCAAATAGACTCAAATATATTTATCCAATACACAAAAAAAATAAATAAACATACTGTGCTATGTAGAATAAAAAAGAAATGAGCCAATTACCGAGGAAATACAGCTACTATTTAAAGTAAACTGAATTTAAATTAATTGTGTGAAATTTGCCTTTATAAGCATGTTACAACTAACCCCCTGTCTGTTACAACTTGCCCCGCAGGTGGGGTAAACAGTAACATTTTTACTCCTGGCACTTTTGGCAATATTGCAAAGTAAAACAATAGGTCAAATTTTGAAATATTTATATTTATCGGCTATAGTATATCGGTTATTTGCCTCCAAATCTAAAGAGTTATCAATATCAATATCGGCCCAATATCGGTACATCCTTAACAATAAGAAAGTCCATCAACAGTTGGAAGTCCATCAACACACTGAAATAAAAGTCCCAGCTGCTTCTGTTTGATGTGGACTTTAAACTCCAAACAGAACAACGACAAACTAGGAAAGAAAACATTATATAAAATACATTTTTGTCATTTTTGTTGTAAGTTTGGTACTCTAGAGTAAATGGTGACAGAATATTTCTTTTAAAATGGAAATATGTTTGATTTACTTAATTTTTTTTTATTATTGCTGTGCTGCTTGATGTTGCTATTGTGCTTTATGTGATTGTAATAGGTTTATAATTGTGACCTAGATCACTTTGTACCCTGGCAATAACTTGGTTGTTCTTTCAGGTTGACAAGAAGATTGTACGAACGGAGATTGGTGTATTACTGCGCCTCTCTCATCCAAATATAGTAAGTCTAAAGGGGAAAACTCCAGGGCCATGTCTACTTGTGTCTTTTGAAAGTTATCCAGCCTAAAATATGCATAAATCTGCAAGACCCTCCCTTAGATTTATTCTGTCTCTGCAGTACTGTCTGTGTTTGATTTAGTAAGGTCTGGTTATGCAAATGTTAGCCAGAGATTGCTACCTTTGACTACATCATTAATTAATCATGTGATGCTTTAAAATTCCTCCAGTGAAACGCTGTCTTTTTTTTCATGCCACTTTCTGTCAGATCAAACTGAAGGAGATCTTTGAGACCCCTGCGGAGATTAGTCTTGTGTTAGAACTTGTTACCGGCGGAGAATTGTTTGACAGGTCAGTTCACCATGGGGGGCAAAGTGCTACATGCTAATAAAGGCTGATTAAGTTGTGAACTCCATGCTGTGCATTGACACTTTTCCCCAGAACCGTAATTAATGGTGTTTGCTAAGGCAAGCATCACCATTTCTATTATTCACACTTTGAGTCAGGTTTTTTGTGCTTCAGATTTGATACTTTTATTCAGGAGAAGCATGTTTACAAAATACTGTATTTTGGGGAAAAAAACGCTGCAGAATCTCAAGAAAACACATTCAGGTCTCTGAATATTCTATATTATTAGAATCTAAAAACTGTCTTTTTCTAACTATTAGGATTTTTTTTTCAGAATTTAAATTAAATTTCGCATTTAATTAATAAATTATCAAAATACTTTTCCCGTTTAATATTGACATTTTCATTTGACTATTTGTATTTGATATTAAAAGGCCATGAAAGTAGTTGAATCCAGCTTTGTTTAGGTGGGAGTGGCGAAAAAGGGAAGATATTGCATGAAAAGGGGAGTTTAATTTAATGCACTACAGCTGATTTTCACAGCCACAACACAAACACAGAAGCAGGGGAGATAGACAATGTCTATGTTTACATGGACATCAGTAATCAAATTATTTGTCTTAATCTGAATAAGACAGTAATATGATTAAGGTGTTTGCATGAGCTGCTTTTTAAATGTTCCTTTCATGATCTCGTTTTATATGTTATAGCACATAATTTGATTAACCTCATTGCGTCAACATTATATGTGAAATATATGTGTCCTTATAGTGTTTTTTTTAGCAGCGTGGGACACATATATGACCGTCAACATTTAAAAAAAAAGAGTTTTGGTGTTTCATGACCCTTTAAACGGTAATAAATTATATGTCTAACGAATAATGATAAAATAGAAATAAAATGGTCCTACAAATTATCATCTGCCATATACATCTATGTAAACGCACCAAAAACAACATTAACATTATAGCAGACACTGTAAAAAGCACATTCTCAGCCACTAGACTTTTCTGTTTGAGTGTCATCAAGTGTCAGAATGTTGTGGGACTGCTGTACAGGAGTTATGATTATGAATTATAGATCGCAAAATTTTGCGTTTTTTTTATAAAAGCAAGACGGTAAAACACGAACGCGGTTATGAATATATTAAAACATGTGTTTGTTTGTTGTAAAAATTTGTAATAATGACAAAAAATACTAATTTGTGGCTCTCCTTACTTCCGGGTGCAGCGAAACTGTCTCTGTAGCTGGTGTATTCTGGGAAATTTTCTTACCTCTTGGTAACGAGTGTGTTCCTGAAAAATCTTCGTACGAAGGGGTGTATACCCCTTCCCCTTAGCCCTACGCCTTCAAGCTAAAGAGAATTGGGACACCACTACCCCTTCACATGAATGCGCAAAACGAGGGGTAGGGGTAAGGGGAAGTGCTAAGGGGTAGAATTGGGATTGGGCCTTACATAGGAAAAAGTGGTAAACTTTGGTAATGTCTAAATTAATGGTTTGAATTAAGCACATGTGTTTCTTATTATCACTAAATACACTTCAGTTGTTTTATGCCACTTAAGAAATTTAGTAAGTTAAATCAGGTAGATGGTAACAACTGCAAGTTGGACTTTTTACAGTGCATAACTCTTTAGCAACAATCAATGCCCTGCTAATCAAATGTTCCTCAGAAAATGTTCAAATAGCTTAGAGTAACAAATTGTAAGACCTGAATTTACTTTCCAGTTGTGTTTTATAATCACATAGCTGTATGACACTCAGAGCAACAACTTTGCAACCCACTGATTTTGCAGTTATTCGCTCAATGTTTTTCTCATTCAGTATTATCTTATTTCCCATTTCCAAACAGTTGTCAACATGAGTCATTTAAAAAAGCCTCTCCTTAAGAACAATCGATAGAAATGTCTCCATTCATCTTGTGTGCTTAGGTGTGGTTGACTCACACTAAGGCTGAAAAATAATGAAGTGAAAATTGGAAAAAAAGAGTTAGGGAGCATTATTACACTCGATATGGAGTTACACTGGAGACCAAATGGTACTTTCCTTTTTCCAGGGTGGTGGAGAAAGGCTACTACAGCGAACGAGATGCCGCTGATGCAGTTAAACAAGTGCTTGAGGCAGTCGCGGTGAGTTTCATATTTACTGTTTAAAGAAGATTTTTTTCTTTTGTTGATCTAAAGCTGGGTAAATGCATTACACCAGCTGTTCTTAGCTGGACCCAGATTTTACATTAAACACTAAGCAACCCATTAACACATCAAAATGGCTAAATATTTTGGTACTCTAAAATAAAAGCAGTGGTCCAAGTACTGAGCCTTGTGGTACTCTGTTATAAACAATCTGCTTAAAACAATGAAAACCATTATTCTTTTTTTGCAGTTTTAAACATTTAAACAAGTTTCAAGTAATTTGAGGGAGTTGGCAAAACTTCTCATTATACATTTCAGCATTGAGCTTTTCTTGCTCTGAAACAGCTTTTTCAGGCCAAAAACAGAAAAGTGATAAAAACTGCTTAAAACAATGAAAATCATCACCCTTTTTGTTTTAAACTACTTTCATTTACTGCTACAAATTGATTCCGTTCATTTCATAGGTATGATTTGAACAATGAAATCACAGCAATGCTGTCTATCATATCAAAACATTAAGTGATGGGGATTTATATCCATTTAGCGTTCTCAAATGTAAAAGAAATCTGTGAATTAACACATGTAGATCGTGACTCATAGTTGCTTTTCAATTGCATAATAATGAAATAATTCAATAGCTGTTCAGGAGTCAGCAACAGTTTTTTTAGTTTAGCAACATTTTTTGTTTAGCCATTTAGTAATAAAAAAGGCTAAAAACTCTATAGCACCCTAGTCATACACTGTATAAGATATTTCTCAATTAAAATTTACCAAGTAAAGGTGCAGTAGGTGACTGTCTTCAGAAACATTTTTTTTTGTTGCGCTTAAAGCGTATCTTTTTAGCTTGACTTTTTAAGATTATTTTAATAGTCCTTTCTACTGCTACATTTTTTCCGACATTTCTCTTGTCTTGTTTCTATGTTTTGTATTCTGTTTTTTTTTTTTTTACTTTGTCTTGTGTACAGCACTTTGGTCGGTCTTGTGACTGTTTTTAAATGTGCTCTATAAATAAACAAACTTGAACTTAAACTTGGTTGAAAGTCTCTTCACAGTCCAATAGTAATGATTAAAGTAAATGATCTAAATGTATTTATATGTATTTTTATATTCTGAATAAGGCATAAAAGTAAAAAATTTTCATCTAATTAATTATTGCCGGACCGACAAATAACTCAATAACGACAAGTAAGTCAAACTGTCTGTCAACAAATTCAAATTTTAATTTCTGCGCAGACTCTTTAAGCAAACAAATACATTACTCACGCGCACACATAAAGCACGGATATACTGCTGACAGAGACCTCAGGTAAACTCAGCATCAACCTGAATTTCTTTCTGAAAGACCAACGTGGCCTTGTATCCATAAAAGAAAGATTGTTTCTGAAAGAGCTTCTGCCAACAATGCAGAATCAAAAACTTTTCTAAACCCTGAATCAATATCGGAGTTACTTTTGCATGCTGGATTGCAATGACATTATGCAGATATAGATTGTGTAGATTATGTAGATTCTTCTTGTTTATGAATGGGTTTATATGCATGGAAGTGTTATTCAGCCACTGAAAACGTCCGTCAAAAGATTGGCTATTTTCATTGAATACCTTTTACAGCGTCTGTAATATAGTTGGTTAAATGGACCTAAGCATTCGTTTAGTGGTTCAAGTGTAAAAGGAGATGAAAAGTGAAAAAATGAAAAGTCACTCGTTGTCTTGGTAATATAAACATAAGTGTTATGTAAAACGATGGCAGGATATTTCTGTTTTTAGCACTCCTATTTTTCTGATCTAATTTTTATTTAGTTTAATAACAAAACATAAGTAAATGTGCTCTTCCGCCTAAGCTGCTTTACTGAGGTGAAGTTTGATTTATATTCACAGATTTGTTCATTTTTGAACAGTGACAGCCTGTGTTTTGGGGAAATATAATTCCTGCACCCACTGGCCTGTCAACAACTACGCTTGATACAGTGAATGTCTCTATGGAGTTTTTAACTGGTGAATGACATGATTCAGTGTTATATCTAATCAGTGGGCGTTCATGACTTAAGGAGGCGTGGCTTTGGACGGCAGGGGAGGGTCATAAAATTTCAAAGCTAGCATTCTGGCACCTACTGCACCTTTAACATTGGTCATGGCTGAATACATGATGCCTGATGTGTTAAATGGTAAGCTTTGAAACATTTTGATAAAACCAAAGTTGTGGGCACTTATTCTAGCAATGAATTGTCCTTCTGCCAAAGTACAACAAGTGACTATCTTTGGGCAAAACATATTTTTGCAGATGTTCGCAAAATGGCAGTGCATCAACCAGCCATGTATGACAAAAAAAAAACATTGTACAGTGCCTGACAAGCTTGTCAGACCCATCAACATTGTCCAGGACCATACCAGTTAGTACTGAGGCAAACTATTGATAAGAGAATATGTGAACTGAATATTAAAAATAATAATAAATAATACTATTATCTTATTAGCAGTGGGTAGCACGATCACCTCACAGCAGGAAGGTTGCTGGTTCAAGCCCCGGCTGGGACCGCTGGCATTTCTGCTTAATTGGCCATCATGACGTCCCACAGTTAAATCATGTATTTTAAATTTGCAATTAATCTTTACAGTCAAAGATCATGACTGTAATTTACTTTAAAAGTTGAATTTACCTTGCTTTAAACAGTCCAAAGACTACTAAATTGGTGCACAAGTGTACAAATATATATATATATAT
>CAIGQZ010032318.1:15137296-15150520 GCA_903798205.1 Danio tinwini
GATTAAAAAAATGTATCTATGCCCACCTATAAGATATAAATATAATTTTATTTTTTTCCCATACTGCAGGAAGGTCATCCGCTGCATAAAACATATGCGGACAAATTAATATATACATAATGTACAATGTATGTTTCAAACTACAGTACTAAATATGTCAAATAGTTTCACTTTTTTCTTAAATTGTGAAGTGACATATTTTACATTAAAATTGGTTCATGTGAAGTGCAAGGTCCATAATGGAAGTTAGAATGTGAATGAAGTGCTATGGGCAACTCTTAATCATGAAGACTTTAAACTGGGCTATTTTAACCACTAACTAGCCACAAAGAACACATTATCAGACTTCCAAACCACTCAGACTGTAGCAGCCAGCCAGTAAACCCTTTGTTTGTTTCAGGTTAATTGTGATTTATTTGTGCCCATCAAACTTTTATGCAAACGTTTGTCAGTGAACTACTATAAGTAGAAAGGGAATCCTATTTCCAGTATGAGGTTATTATAAAGGCCTTTTATAGGCCTTTAATTGTTTTGTCTCTTTTGAAATGGCAAGCCGTCTTATACAGTAGTATTTTCCCCTTTCTTTCTCCCTCCATTTTTTGTGTGTTGTTTGTTAGGCCTCTTCTGTATATTATGCATACACTTTCTTTATATATAAAGCATGTGCATCCATGTGCATTAGTGCTGCCTAAGTTAGAATGTTGGCCTGTTTTTCATCTGTGTGAATGTATTTTAAATGCATTTTCATTTAAAGTGTGTTCTCCACCACTGGCTCTCACTTCATCAAAGATGGCGGTTGCCAAGGAGATATTAAGAAAGTGGGCAAATTTCTCATGGGCTGGATTCAGTTGGTGGGCTGCAATAAGAGAACGGCAGCTCCCATCGGGACATAAAACGGAGCAGAGGAAAGGAAACGTGAATGCTGCGAGTCCCTTTGAAGTGACCCTCCTTTTCAGGGATTGTTTTTAATGTGTTATTGGGTAAAGAGTTTCACAGTTTCCCTCACAACAGCAGAATCTGTGTGCCTGTCACATCAAAGCCAGCTGGTTGTGTGGCATCCCTCTGGATCTGTGTTTTGTAGATTTCTGCCAGTCTGATTGGCTGGGACGTCCTCAGAGGCTAGGGACTTTTGCAAAATCTTTGCAGTTTTTGTTTTGAAGTCTGGAGCTCTCGAAAATGATGCAGTTTTCATAGCTGAGATTTTTTCTTGGTGGAAGGTTTGGCAGTAGTTGATGCCATCAACTTGATACTACCTTGTCATGTACACACTTTCACTTGAAGTGGTTGTTGTGGAAAAAATGCATATTGTTTTGTTGGGGATGTTTAAAAGTGTGCTGCTCTGTGCATGTCCAAACACTGTTAGGCAGTACTTTTGTGAATTATATTTTTTGAATGAAGCACGATCTGTTGGCATATCTGTGTGGAGTTTGCATGTTCTCCCTGTGTTTTCGTGGGTTTCTTCCGGGTGCTCCGGTTTCCCCCACAATTCCAAAGACATTTGCTGTAGGTGAATTGGGTAAGATAAAATTGGCCGTAATGTATGTGTGTGATTGAGTGTGTTTGGGTGTTTCCCAGTGATCGGTTGCAGTTGGAAGGGCATCCACTGCGTAAAACATGTGCTGGATAAGTTGGCGGTTCATTCCGCTGTGGCGACCCCAGAATAATAAAGGGACTAAGTCAAAATTTTATGAATGAATGAATTTTTTCATTCATTTTATTTGCACTCAACTTATTATGATGAATTTTCGTGTAGGAAAGCTTTTTTATTTGATGTGTGCCCACATTAACATCAATGACTTTATGCATGCCGGTTGCAGATAAGAAATGATTCGGGTTGATTTGGGTCGGTATGTATTTTAGGACTTGAGAAGACATCTAATGTACAGTGTATATGATGTAACACTTTATTGTAATGTATGTATTCGCCATAGACTGTAAAAGATATGGACGTAGTATCCATGATGTCACCCATAGGTTTCTAAAGAGCACAAATAAAGCTACAAGTATGTGTGGCCAACCATCACCATTTTGTTTGAGTGTCATTGCACCGATCGGGGGTTACCAAAAAAGGCAAAGAGGCAGAGCATTAGTGGAGCTACAGAAGCCTGCTAGCATTTTGCTTAGACTGGATTTTCTTTGGGAGAAATGCTTAATACTTCATTACCTGCGACTCGTTTGTGTTCTAACCACATGTGCTTGGCTGTATACTATATCAATAAAGTGTTTAGTCTTTTAAAACACTGTTGTAATACTTTGAGCCATTAAGCATTGTTCTTATGATGTTTTTTACAGGAGGAAAACGCAAATTACTTCCAAACGCTTCAAATATAGTCTGTGTTAGTAAATGCAAGGCTATTTATAAAAATCCAGGCATAACACTGTATGACATTTTATATAACTGTATTATAGCCTACAGCTAATCAATCTGTCAGATTCTGGAGTGCATTCAAGTTCTAAAGAAAATTATAAATGATGAATTATTTAAATAAAAGAAATACATTTATAGATATGGTATATAAGTACTGTATATATACCATAGCATGTGAGCATGTAAGCTTGTGCTTCATCCCGCTCCATTTTCGACCATGTTGAATTATAATTTTTTTTGTTAAATATATTTTATGTATGATATTTCTGTTCGAAAATAAATAAATCAAATCAAATATAAGTGTATCATTTTATTCGCCTAAGAAATAGAGGCTACTAGAATGGATTCAGCTGAGATGACATGACGGCAACCAGCAAAACCTAGTTGTCACTTAATTGCCACGCCCTTAATTATGCAGACTTAATATAACTTAATATAAAAGAAACGGATGAGTTGTAAAAAAAAAAATTCAACCCCCTCGGTGTAATATTAGCTATATACGCCAAAATCTTTTTTTGCACCAGGCTGCAAACACCTTTTCTGCTGTAAAGTTGGTCATTTTGACATTGGGGTCATGAAAAAATGTGACATGAGAAATGTGCACTATTATGGAGCCAGGCCTAGCATACTTTTGATGAATTGCAGTTTTAGTTACTTCCACATTAGCTTCACGAGGGAGAGCGGGATGTTGCTGCTTGGTGTTTGCTCACACTTAGATTACTGGTAGTTCCTAGTTTGCTGGGTTAGACTCTACTCTATGTCAGAATATTTTCATAGGTCCGAGAAATATTGACAGAACTTTCTGTTGTCCTCACAGGAAATGGGAACAATTTTAGTTAAACTTTTTAGGGAACTAAAGTGGTTTTTGCACCATGAAGTTATAGGAACACCATTATCAGTAGTGTTTTTTTCTCTTATTATATTTAATGATATGTAGAAATATTGTCCTCAGAAACTGACCAAGTGACTAGTTTCTATAACTAAGTTTCTATAACTAGGTGTGGGTGAGTATAAGTTTCTGACAGTATGAAAACCTTAGATAAAAAAATATCACAGTATCACTATATTGTGTTTACTGCTCTAAAATAAGTTATTTTTAAATGTGTGGGTAAAAAAAAAAAAATATATATATATATATATATATATAAATTCTCCCATTGAATAAAATACATTTTATTTTAGGAAATATTTGTAATATTTTGAAACAGTAAACATATCAGGCTAAATAAGTAAAAATAAATTATTAATTTCTGCAGTCTTCATTAGTTTCAAAAACACAGATTTATTTACAAAAAACACATTAAAAAGCTTCTATATACTGTATACCTTAGGAATGGTACAGTTAAAGTCAGAATTATTAGCCCCCCTGTTTATTTTTTTCACCAATTTCAGTTTGACAGAAAGATTTTTTTCAACACATTTCTAAGCATAATAATTTTAATAACTCATTTATAATAACAGATTTATTTTATCTTTGGCATGATGACAGTAAATAATATTTGACTAGATATTTTTCAAGACACTTTTATACAGCTTGAAGTGACATTTAAAGGTTTAACTAGGTTAATTAGGTTAACTAGGCAGGTTAGGGTAATTAGGCAAGTTATTGTATAATGATGGTTTATTCTGCAGACTTTTAAAAAATTATATAGCTGAAAGGGGCTAATAATTTTGACCTTAAAATAGTTCTTAAAAAAATAAAACTGCTTTTATTCTAGTCGAAATAAAACAAATAAGACTTTCTCCAGAAGAAAAAATATTATCAGACATACTGTGAAAATTTCCTTGCTCTGTTAAACATCATTTGGAAAATAAAAAAAAATTAATTCAAAGGGGGGCTAATAATTTTCACTTCAACTGTATAACAGAAAACTTAAGCGGTTTTAAAACCTTGACTTTTCCAAACCGCAGTAAACCTTGGTTATTGTCCTATGCCTACCTACTGTATAACCATCTGGTGTGAAAGCTGGTCATTGCAATCACATCATTGCCAGTTCCTACAGTGTGAGCAGCTGCTTTGGCCAATAAGAACTATGAAAACAAAAAAGTCTGTATATTGTAATGGAAAAGTTCATTTCCACCAGTGACAGAGAAACACAAGTGCTATTCCTCCTCTACATGGTAATGGCTCCTTTAAAAAAAATATGTTTGGAATGGCATTAATTTGTATGAATTAGCCACTTTTCTGACATTACATAAAAGTTACTTTTCCTCATGAAATCAGAGGTGCGTTTCCGAAAACCATCGTTAACCAACTAAGATTGCAAGTTGTGTCATTACAAACATAGTTAGTTTATTTAACGTTTCCCAAATCCATCATTCCAACAAACATTCGCAAACTGCGTCGCAAACGTCTATGATTGCAACATCACCTCTAGAGCTGTAGTTAAAAAAATAGTTCCTGACCGTGTTCTATTCCCAGTTATCTCCCTATGCCCTATTAGTTTAGGACATTCTAACATTTAAACTTGGAATGATTTTTTTTTAACAATTAAAGTCATCTCTCTTAGGTGTAATTTGCTTTCGAAGTATTTTTACAGTTCAGTTTTAGTGATCTTCATGTTTACAATTTCGCTCCCTTCGCAGTGCACTTAAAAAATATTGATGCCATTTGGAACACAGTCGTGGCTCATGGTGAAAGCATACGTTAATGCTTTTAATTTATAGTAGTTTATTTATTAAGTATCTGTATTGCATATGACATGGGCCTGTTGGTTAGAACATTTCTGCAGTGTTTGCATGTGTGAAATTGTAAAAGCAGACTTTTCAAAATAATAAAAATAAAATAAACAATATCCTACTTAATAATAATAATAATAATCATCATCATCATTAATATTATTATTAAAGTATGATTTTTTTCATTTCCTAATAAAAATAAATATAACATTTTATTTCTTAATAAATAGCCTCATTATTTATTTATTTATTTATATGATTTATATCTAATATTAGAATATGTGTTAGCTTTTGTAATTGATGTTATGTTTTAGAATGAAATATGTAATGTTCTCAATAATATTTGTAAAGTAAACATAGGTCCTATATGAGTCGTTTACATATATTTCAATTGATATGAAAAACGAGTCCATGTTTTTACCAAAACTAATATTGGATTTTTTTTATGCATGTTTGTGTAAAACAATATAATTTGCACAAAGACATTATGGTGTTCTTCTCTAAAGAAGGTGTTACTACCCCGTTTAGAGCATCATTATGGGCGTTTTACGTTATAACTAACGTGGTTCAAAGATGGATTTATGACAAAGAAACTACGGGTTTCGGGAAACACTCTTCACTACATGGTTCTTTCCCAAACGATGCATCGTACTATGATAGTTCAGTCGCGAGTTGCGTCGTTGTTTGAGAAAGCACCCCAGGTTGGGTATTCACTGAAGAGCCAAATAGGTCAAATAAGTGGAGCTTGGCCTAGTCCAGCTCCCCCTCTGTGGACCTAATGAGTGTAGCTTGACCTAGTTATGTTTAGGTTTATGGTAAGGGTTATGGTGTGGTTGGACTTTCAACTCCACATATTACATCCATAGAGGGCCAGAAGAAGAACTTAAGGCTCCACCCTTTGCTTCTCCAGCGACACACTTCACCTATAACTATGTGGGCCTGCATAACGAGGCTAGCTGCTAAAATAATCTTCATGGTGTGGAGACACAGATGGCAGCAGTGGCGAGCTACAGACCTCCTGCTCTTGTCAGATGAGAGGCGGAAGCGAAGGAGAGAGATGATGTGCTTTATGTGTGTCAGCTCCACTGAGTTTTGAACAGGATGGGACAATTCCCTTCGGACCCCACTAAAAGATAACACTCCTTCATGTCACCATAATAATTGGTGTTGGGAAGCTGGCACACTGTACTGCTCCTCCTCTGAGGAATCATTCTGTGGCTCTATTGCAAACAAACCAGTTGGAATGCTTTTACACTGGGGACTTTGGTGTCTCTGCCTTTATATGGGCAGTCGTGCATACTAGTTTGACAGTTAAGAGAACTTTTTTTTTGTCAGTATGAGCCTTAATTTTCCCTTGTGAGTGATATGTGGTGGAGCACTTGAACCCAACAATCCATGTTTAACCTGAGAGTCTGCAGTTTAGCACTTAAGCATGATTAATTGCAAAACAAGGAGTAAAAACTCCAAATAAATATAACCATTTTTACATTTTCTATAAGAGCGTAGGAGCGGCACGGTAGCTCAGTGGTTAGCACTGTTGCCTCACAGCAAGAAGGTTGTTGGTTCAGGCCATGGCTGGGTCAGTAGGGTTTTCTAAATGTGGAATTTGCATGTTCTTCCCATGTTCACGTGGGTTTCCTCCAGGTGCTCTGGTTTCCCCCACAGTCCAAAGACATGCGCTATAGGTGAATTGAGCAAGCTAAATTAGCTGTAGTGTATTTGTGTGCACGCGAGAGTGTATAGACTGATTTCACGCGGCCGCCATTTTAAATTGAGGCTGAGGTGGGAAGAAACCCGGAAGTATCGCCTGAGTCAAACAGGAATGTTGTGTACCTGGCTGTATATCTTATCAGTGAAGAGAGAGTGACACAAATTTATACTTTCACCACCTTCCGAGTGACCCGAAGGTCCGTTCTGAATGAATGGTGAAAATAAAAAGGGATATTAGACCTCATTTTCAGCTAAGTTAAGGGAAATGGCAATAGCTAAGGTTTTTATTTCCAAACACATGTTTTAGATGACATTTATCAAATTCCAGTTAATGAACGATACAAAATTTCGGTACTGAAATTGAAAAAATGTCAGATACACTGTTGATGGCGTTCTTAAACAGTGCTGATTTGCCATTGTTCTCACCAGTGCTCTTAAAGAGATTGTGATGTTGTTTGATGCCTAATATGATTTTAACTGTTTAAATTAAACTGAACTGAATGATATTAAAGTGATGTTTACACCATTTCTGCATTTTGAAATCGTGGCAACAGCTGTGGATTTGTAGTACACTGCTTGTTGTTGCAATGTTTACAGTGCTGATCCTATACATCCGGATTTCTTCCCACCGCAGCCTCGCTTTTGTGTTTTAAAATGGCAGTCGCGTGAAATAAGCTTATGGGTGTTTCTCAGTACTGGGTTGCTGCTGGAAGGACATCCACTGAGTAAAACATATCAAACAAAATCACAATCTCTTTAAGAGTAATACGCTTAAGTGTCCTCCTAGGCTTCAGTTCATGGCACCATGTAAACATCATGGGGACACTTCCCTGCTTTAGCCTATGTAACCTGGTGAGCGATAAAACAATGCAGTCCTCTGTAACACACCCTCATGTTGTCTGTAATAGTGTTGTCATGCTATTGAAAGTTTAAAAACGTCTATTTGCTGCTAACATTTAAGTGCCGTTGAGCGGGTTCTTAAACTGCTGATGGCAATAGTTATTCACCAGTACTCAACAGAAATGATTGTGATTGGCCGTGAAAGTCATGAGTTCACCACTCTTCACCAAGTGCAAACACAGATACAGGGGCACTGGAGCGTTTTAAAGCCACAAAGATCAGTCGATTTAAATCGTCAGTGTTTGCACACGGTAAACATTGGAGAAGTGCAGTGAACTGATGACCTTCACGGCCAATCACAGTCATTTCTGTTGAGCACTGGTGAACACTATTGCAAATCAGCACTGTTTAAGAATGCGCTTAACAGTGCTTTAATGTTAGCTGGAAATTTACATTTTTTATCAATTTCAGTAGGCGATGCAGTGGCGCAGTAGGTAGTGCTGTTGCCTCACAGCAAGAAGGTCGATGGTTCGAACCTCGGCTGGGTCAGTTGGCATTTCTGTGTGGAGTTTGCATGTTCTCCTGCGTTTGCGTGGGTTTCCACCGGGTGCTCCGGTTTCCCCCACAGTCCAAAGACTTGTGGTACAGGTAAATTGGGTAGGCTAAATTGTCTGTAGTGTATGAGTGTGAATGAGTGTGTATAGATGTTTCCCAGAGAAACCCCAGATTAATAAAGGAATAAAGGGACTAATTCGAAAAGAAAATGAATGAATGAATAAATTTCAGTACCGAAATTCAGAATTGTGACAAGTCTAATATAGTGAAAGTATCAGTTCATTAACTTAAGTTTGATAAATGGCATCTAAACATTTGTTTGGGAAAGAAAGCGTTAGCTAACTAGTGCTATTACCCTTAACTTAGCTGAAAATGAGTTCTGATATCCCTTTTTATTTTCACTGTCTATTCAGAACGGACTTTCGGGTCACTCGGAAGGTGGTGAAATGATAAATTTCAACGTTCCTGTGTGACTCCAGGCGATACTTCCCACTGCAACCTCGATTTTGCTTTTAAAATGGCAGCAACGTGAAATTAGTCTATAGTGTCTGTCAATTTTTTAGCATCCTTAATTACTTTGTCAAAGAATTTTAAGCCATGAGACTAAGCAGCAGGCATGAGGTTAACCACAACATTACAAAGATTGACTTCATTTAAGTTATGTTATTGGAGGAAACATTTTTGTGGAATCTTGGGTAATGGGTAAAAGTTTAAAAAGTTGTCTGGTGGAATTTAAAAAGAACATATACATTAATATACATTGATTAAATTCACTATAAAAAATCTAAATAGACAGTTAGTATTTTTTATATAATTTTGCAATTACTATAATAAAGGGTTTAGTTTTTTTTTTTTTTATTCATGTGCCCATGTAAACTTTTATCACAATATATCCCCCTCCCACTTTTATTCACTTTGTTTACTGAAAGATAAAAAAAACTGTCACTTACATAGATCATAACAATAGCAAATAACAAAGATCCAATCAATGCCCAATTAACAAAATCAAGCCCCGTCCTTCGTTTGTCTTCCTCGAGAACCTGTGGATCTCTAGACATCTAAAAGAACCAAAATCAGGAGGTAAGTCATAAGATGCAACCAAAAGAGGACAGAACGCATGTCCTCATTCATACATGTTTTTTTTCTCCTCAGAGTTGCGATGTTGCACAATAGAAGTGCCCGAAATGTTTATGTAAGAAATGAAAAAATTGTTAGTACTTTTTTATATTTTGATGCCATTTTGCTTACTGTCTTCTCAAGTTCTAAGCTGTTACCATTAAAGAAAATACCATAACATGTACACACATACAATGAGCAGAACTCATTGGTTTATGCTTGAATCTTTTTATTATGGTTTTCAGTAAAGCAATGCTATGGTTATTGTAACAAACCATTTTTTTTGTTAGAGTATGTTACAAACATAATAATGCTGAAAACTAGAAATAATAAAAACACGTAAGAAAAAAAATGAGGCAATAAGCACAGCAAACATATGGACAAACAAAACAACCTCTAGTGTCCCACCCAACCCATGGTATTAAATCATGCCACAATGACTGCTTATCGATTAATCAGGCTGCAGTATCAAGAAGGGAAAAGACTAAATCTTATCAAAATCGTCCAATTTATTTACCAGCAGGAATCAAACTTCCAGATGTATTAACTTAATCATTTCTTCCAACCAAAGCATGCTGGTAGAGTTTCTGTCAATTTCCAAAACCTTAAAGTGCTCCAAATTCAATAGTGCCTGGATGCAGTCTTTATGATGCAGGCTGAGATTGCATCTCTCAGCGATGCAATGTCAGACACAATGCGCTCAATGAAGCTAGTGATGTCACTGTGAGGGGTAGGGTTAGGTGAGCCCATTAAAAAGCGTTGCATGCAGCTCAGATTGCATCTGCACAAGGTCTGCATTCAAACCCCTCTCTCCGATTTTGGCCATCTAGCCAAATGTAAAATAAGTCTTTTGTGTCTCCAAAAAGTGTCTGTGAAAAAGGGAATTGTAGCTGTTTTTGGGTCTGTGCCTTTAAATGAAAATGAGCTTGTTTTCCTCGCACACTCAGAGTAGGTTCTCCTCACCCACCTTTGAGCATACCTGTCAAAATTGGGATGTGAAAATAAGGGATATGTCCACAATAATAAGGGATTCCCCCAACGGGAAGGCCCCTGGTGGTTTGGCGGTATGGGTTGCGTATAGGGAGGCTCTGCTGTTTAATGTTTATTGCCACCCTTCAGAGAAAGACTGAAAATATGGGAGAAATACAGGAAAATACCTTTAGGGGATGATAGTAGGATAGAACTGTAAAATACGGGAGAATCCCGGGAAAAACAGGAGGGTTGACAGGTATGCCTTTGAGACATTTCATTTCACAAAAGGGTAATTATGGTCGGATGTCAGGAGGACAGAAAGCAGACGCAAGACACAAATACTACAGTAAGATGAATGAGCCACACGCTAATGCCGTTACAAAGTTTGTGTCATCAGACTCTAATTCACTGTGTAGAATATCTGACAGTTTTAAATATTTCAGACCAGAATTAGGTTAATTCAGGACAAAAATTAACTGACAATTGTCACATTATGGGGAAACATCTGGAAAAAGTCTATGTACATTTGTTTTTAGTATGATGTAGTCATTAAATGGAACAAGGCGATGCATACAGCATTTTTGCATGTTCTCTAACGCATCAGACCAAAACTCTAAACATATCTCCTCCCCCAATTCTTGCTTCCACTTTAATTTGAAACTCTCTGTAGAAAGTAGATTTAGTGATAACAGTGAGTTGTACAGTAAAGATATCATGTGACTTACCCAACCTTCAAGCCCCAAAAAATCATCCAGTCTAGAAGGATTAGCTTGACTTTTTTTTTTTACATAATCTATATTTATCTGTATGCTAACCACATTGGTTAAGAAATCAAAAGTTGTTTTGAATGTCTGATTAGTTCCATCCCAAAACATATTTAATTTCATATATTTTTTCCTTCTTTTTGCTTGTATTCATTCGTTTCAAGAGAACTGAACAAAACTGTCAACTTATTTTGAGATTAGCAGTCATCAAACACAGGAAGAAGTATGACTTAATTAATTTCCCCTAACTGACTTCTCTCTAAAACTCACATCTTCAAGTCATTTCAAGTTTGAATGTCTCATGAAATATCAAGTGTGTGAACAGTTGACTTTGTAAATTGGTCGTTCTATTGAGGCAAGGTAAGGCAAGTTTATTTATATAGCACATTTCATACACAGTGGTAATTCAAAGTGCTTTACATAAACAGGAATAAAAGAGTATGAGAAATTAAAAACAACAAAGAATAAAAATGATTAAAAAGATTCAATTCAATATATGCTTATTTCTGTAGCACTTTTACAATGTAGATTGTGTCAAAGCAGCTTAAAATAGAAGTTCTAGTATATTGAAAAAGTGTCAGTTCAGTTTTCAGACTTGAAGTTCAGTTCAGTGTGGTTTAATTTTCACTGCTGGAGGTCCAAACACTGAAGAGCAAATCCATCGATGCCCAGCTCTACAAGTCCCAAACCAAGCCAGTGGCGACAGTGGCGAAGAACAAACTTTACGATTGACGAAAGTGAAAAAAAAAAACCTTGAGAGAAACTAGGCTCTGTTGGGCACGACCATTTCTCCTCTGGCCAAACTTCTTGTGCAGAGCTACAGTCTCCACTGTCAGAAATAAAGGTATGTGAGCTGTCACTGGGGTGGTACCTTTTCAAAAGGTAAAAAAATTGTACCTACAAGGTCCATATTAATACCTCAAGGGTACATGTTAGTACCTAAAAGGTACACAAATGTTCCTCTTAAAATTTGTAGTTACTAATATATACTTTTAAGGTACCAATATGGACCCTTTGTTTACAAATTTGTCCCTTTTGAAAAGGTACCACCCCAGTGACAGCTTGTGTACCTTTATTTCTGAGAGTGTAGGCACCAGAGGCTGAAGAACACTGGACGTCCATCGTGGAGAACTGCTGCTGTGAATAGGTCACCGGCAGGTGATCAGGCTGGGCCACGGGATCAATGCAAAGACTCATCTGTCACTCATCTGTCTCATGCTCTCATCTCTTCCATACCACCACAGCATCAGCTCAGGATATGGCCTGGTCCAGGATTATAGATACCTTGGCATAATTTCTTCACAGGTCTTCGATCGCATCAATGGTGCTACATATTCTCTATGGGCCTTGAATGAGTATCCCCAGGTGGAAATAGAGAACAAAGTAAATAATTAGCATAGCTGCAGTTCATAGTAGTTAAACAAGATGCCTCATATTAAAATGTGGTTTTAAAAGAATGATAAAAAAAGAGAGACATTATAGTGCGATCTGTCGGATGTAGCACAGTGCTCAGTAAAGGCACAGCTCAACAGATATGTTTTAAGTCTTGATTTGAACGTGCCTATTGCTGACACCAGTATGCAGGAATGTGCTTTCTCCTGTTGGACAATGTTATTGATTATAGCACTTTTTAATGTTATATTTCAGAATATTTGTGTTGTGATTTTTGTTGGAGGATGCCTGATAGATTACTAAAGGACTGGCCAAATCAAAATTGCTCAAACAATAAGTGTGCATTCCTAAAATTGATGCTTGAAGAAAACATTTTCTTAAAGACTTTTTTTATTGTTGATTGTTTCTCATAATAAACCAAGCCAGGCTCATTCTGAAAATGTACCTCTACACATGTTTCTGGAGGCCGCGAAATACATACCGTGAGGTACGTATTTTTGCAGTTTTTGTTTTCATGAATCCACAAGAGACCACTGTGTATGCTTTTTGAGATCTCAAATTTTTCTCGCGAGTGCCGTTGGCACCTGCTGTTCTTGCGTAAACCCACCAGAGGCCGCTGTTGACTGACTGTTTAACTGACTGGATGACTGACTGACTGACTGACCGACCAATCGACTGACCCACCCTCCTCCTTCCCTAAACCCAACCAATTTTATCAATTGACCCGCCCTCCCACCCACGCACTTCCCTAAACCCAATCAAGAAGTTTCAAAAGCAATCCAGAAAAAAAGAAAAGCCATCGTCTGATTGTACCACGTTTTCAGATTT
>CAIGQZ010032318.1:15155520-15191906 GCA_903798205.1 Danio tinwini
TCTATCTCTATCAGCTGCAGTCATTTTGGTGTTCACTCCATGCAATGTGAAGGTGGTTGCTGTCTGGCCTTTTAATCTGTGGCTGATAATGTCCTCCCAGGCAGGACAGATGGTGAAATTTAGTCCATCATTCATCAGCATGCAATCCACAAATGAAGCAAAATTCCCTTGATATCCAGATATGGACAAGCTGCTGGTTAAGGCTGTTGTGGTGAATTACATAGAGCTGTCTATGTATGTGGTAAAATTTGCTAGCTCTGTCAAGTCTGTTGTGTGCCCCTTGAGGGAGCAAACTCCTTGCTCCAAACAGAGCATAGTTGGTGCATTGGTTAAAAAAGGAACAATAAACAGAATCCTTAATCTTTTAAAAAAATAAAGATCTCATTTTATAGCCAACTGGGGTATTTTCAGGTCTGGGTGAAGGAAGTGATATATAAATAGATAGATTACTTTTCTGAATAAAGTCAAACTCACTCACGCTCATCAAAATAACAATAAATATAATGATAAATATAGCTGCAAGCAGAAATTATTGGGGCCAAGCAGCCCAGTGGCCACATCATCAACAAGCTGCAGAGCAACTGGAAAATTCTTTTTGGCAGCATGTTCTGAACCAAATTTGGTGGAAATTGGGCTAACGATCTATAGAACGTTAAAACAACAGATTTTCAAATTAATTCAAGATGGTAGAAAGAAAGTTGTGTAAATTATGGAATAAATTATATCAATGTTCACATATTAATGATACAATGAATCTGCAAGACCAGTCTCTGACAATAGACAAAACTATTGAAAGGTCTTTTGAATATTTTTGTTTGATTTCTATTAATAGAATTTAATTCTTTGTCAATTTTACCCAGAAGGTGGCTCAAACTGACGAGTTTGGTCAATGTCAGGTCTAGATCACACATATTAAGTTGGTTTCAATACTTCAAACCATTGCAGTGATTCAGCCTGTAATGTCATCTGGCAGCTTTACATCAAGTTTGCACATATGCTAAATGACAACAGTTTTGTCTATCGACATGAATTCTATGATTTTGGTCTACATGGTCTGAAAATGATCCGAGTCAAATTTGGTGAAGATTGGACCAACGGTCTAGGAGGAGTTAAAAAAAAGAATGGTTTGAAAAAATCAAAATGACGGAAAGGAAGTTTGGCAGATTATGTCATATTTGGTATCTGTGTTGTCGACATGACCCAAGGAATAATTTGAGAGCAATGTCAACAAAATAAGCAGATGCAAGCAAAAGTTATTACCAAATTTGTAAGTTTTATTAATAATGGCTAATGAATGTCTTATAACTCTTGACCTATAGGTGGCACTGTCACCAAATTTTTATGTTGTGGTCAGTGTGAGGCGACGATGACAGACCTAAAATTTGGTGTCATTATCTTTAACTATCGCAGAGATCAGCATCAGATGTAGTTTGGTATCATGCCATCACATTTGTTGATGCAGTACACAAAACCTGTTAGACCTATCAACACAAATTCCATAATTTATTTTGTCAACTTGGTCTGAAGATAATCCGAGTCAAATTTGGTGCAAATCAGCCAAATGATGTAGGAGGAGTTAGAAAAAGTAGGTTTTTGGCTAGATGACGGACAGGACGTTCAGTTAAATAAGGTATAATTAATAATTATATTCTCAGGACAACCCAAGGAATGTATCAAAACAAGTATCATAACAATAGGCAAAATTAGTCAAAAGTTATTAGCATTTTTAGAAATATTGTTATAACTTTTGACCAAAAAGTGGTGCTGTGATGAACCTTCAGGGCACAGTCTCGAAGGCACATACTGAACTGACTTTCATGATTCTGATTCATGAACCTTCTGATTGTTCAAACAGGTTTTACAAAAAAATTTAAATAGCGGAAAAAAAATTTATGACGGAAAATGACATGACATAGGGTTATAACAAAAGTTATAAAGATAAACATAAGTGAAATTTGGGCAAGTGGTGGCACTAGAGATCTTGAGTTGTCCAAATTTGTTATAGTTGAAGATCAGACTGTCCTCTATTAGTGTGCCAAAGTTTGCGCAAATGTCACAAACGGTTCATAGGCCTGCCATAGATTCTCTGAGCGGAAGAAGAAGAAGAAGCTGAAAGAATAATAATAAGAAGAACCGGAACAGATACAATAGATGCCTATGCATCTTCGGTGCTTGGCCCCTAAATATATTTGCTTCCACACTGTCGAACGATAATGTACTGTTTATTTGTAGGTTATGCTTTTTATTTTGCATTATTCCCTTGTAACCAGCAGGTGTCCTCAGTGTGCTACTAGCACATCTGACCATTGTATCCAGCTTATGTAATCAAACTAATCAAGCAGTGAATTTAGCGATCGTAGTCATGAGAAATTTTTTTCCCATCATTTTCAAAGGAGGCGACGCAAAGACACTGAAATTATTAACTAAAAAAACATCTCCTATGGTATAAACACTTGTTTTCTAGAAAGTCATTATCTTTAAATAATCTAAATAATCTTTGAAATGAGGTTAACATCAAGCAGAAGTTCACAATGTTGTCCGTTTTTAAGTGCACAGATACATCAATTATAACAATTATAATTAATAATAATTCATTATTATTAATTATTAATAATTAGTTACAAAAACATCTTCTGATGCACAACCTTGGACACATTATCAGTGTTGTTTCCTGGACTCACGGGGTGTTTCCGGTCTTGCAACAGACACCCTCCTCTAGGCGACCCAACCGAGGCTGATCAGACCCTGGCCTGTATCCAAGTGGCATACTACTGCCCCCACCGTTCCCCCCTTTTCAACCAGAGCCATCTGGATGCTTTCTCCGCTGCCTCCACGTTATTACTTATGGCTCTTCTTCGGTTGGCACCTGTTATTCCCAGTGTACCATAGGCCTTGCTCAGGTTGTAGCTGGCAAATCCCCTGCTGCCCACTTCCACTGGCATACACCTGGTTCTTCACCCATTCGTCCGACACTGCTCCACTTGCTCCTGGTATTTCTCCTTCTTTCTCTCCTGAGCCTCCTCCATCCTCTCTTCCCAGGGAACAGTTAGCTCCAGCAGGATAAGTTGTCTTGTGGCCTCTGAGACCAAGATTATATCAGGTGTCAATGTGGACTAGGTGATATGTGGTGGGATCTTCAGCTGCCTCTCTAGATCAACTGACATCACCCAGTCTCGGGCCATGGTGAGCAACCCAGCAGGGCAGCTCTTTGATGTTCTCTCTGGCTTTTGTCCTTCCTTGATGAAATGAATGGCCTTGGCTGTGGCTTGGCGTTATCGGCTGTCCTTGATCCCCTTGCCTATTGCCTCAGCAATGGATTTAAGCACCTGGTCGTGTCTCCATCGATAACGACCCTCGCCTAGTGCCTTGGAGCAACTGCTCAAGATGTGTTCTAGTGTCCCTGGCTTGGAACACAGGGCGCATGCAGGTGTCTCTACTCTGCCCCATATGTACAGGTTAGATGGACTGGGAAGAATGTTGTACACCCCTTGGATCAAAAACCTGATTCTCAGGGGGTTCCACGTCCAGATGTCTTTCCAGCTGACATTCCGCTCCATCGCCTGCTCCTACTTCATCCAGGCCCCTTGCTGCCGCATGGTCACTGCTCTGCTGGTTCTCTCCTCCTCAATTGAAGCACGCACCTCCTCCTGCAACAGCCTCTGCCTCTCCCTCCCGCTGGCCACGTCGTACCAGATTGCTGCTAGGCTCCCAAGTCCGACTCTGTCTTGTGCTACTGTCCCAAGGATGGCTTTGTGCTTCAGTCGGGTTTTCGCTTGTTCAACTGCCTCTGTTGCCTTCCATTTCCTCCCTGTCCTGACGACAATCCCTCCCCCGAACACCTTCGCATCTCTGAATCCAGAATACTGCAGATGTTCCTGTGTCCGTGCCACAATGAACTCCTCCCTGACTGAGCCAATAGGAAGTCTGAGCTTGTTGGTGTTCCCATACAGAGCGATGTTACTTAGGCTGCGTGGCAATCCCAACCATCTGTGTAGATAGCTGCTCACCTTTTTCTCAAAACCTTCAATCACAGTCATGGGGACCTCATAGATTAGCAAGGGCCAGAGGAGTCTTGGGAGGATTCCATGTTGGTAAATCCAAGCCTTAAATCTTCCAGGGAGCCCTGATTTATCCACTACTTTCAACTAGCCCTCCATGTCAGTGCTGGTTTCCCTGATGGAGTCATTGAGGCTACAGTTAAAGGCCTTCCCGAGGCTCTTTACTGGTCTCTCAGTGACTGGTGGGATTTGATGTTGTCCCATCCTGAAGTGGAACTCATCTCTGTCTTTCCCCTTCTTAAGCACCAAGGATCTGGATTTTGCAGGTTTGAAGCTCAAGCGTGCCCATGCCATGAGCCTCTCCAACCCTTGGAGGATCCATCTTGCTCCTGGTACCGCAGTTGTTGTCACTGTGAGGTCGTCCATGAAGGCTCTGATGAGAGGTTGCCTTACTCCGGACTTGCTAAGGGGGCCTCTGCACTCTATCTCGGCTGCTTTGACCATCATGTTCCTAGCCAGTGCAAAGAGGGTCATTGAGATGGTGCAACCAGTGATTATCCCTACCTCAAGCTGGTGCCAATCTGGTGTTAACTGGCCAGAGGAGACTCTTAAGCTGAACTTGCTGTAATAGTCCATAATGAGGCCTTTAACCCTCTGGGGTACGTGATGTCTCTCCAGTGCGACCTCCACCAGCTTGTGGGGTATTGAGCCATAGGCATTGGTAAGATCCAACCACAACACAGCCAGGTCCCCCCTGCCTTCTCTTGCCTACCTAATGAGCTGAGTTACAACGCCTGTGTGTTCCAGGCAACCAGGGACTCCTGGTATACCTCTCTTCTGCACAGATGTGTCGATGTATTTATTGCTCAACAGGAAGTTGGACAGTCTCTTGGCCACAGTGCTGAAGAATATTTTGCTCTCCATGCTGAGCAAGGAGATGACCCAAAACTGGTCGATGTTCTCAGACTTCTCCTCTTTTGGGATGTACACTCCTTCCGCATACCTCCATGGCTGGGCGATCTTCCCTCTTCTTCAGATGATTTTCAGGGCCTTCCAGAGCCTGTGTAGAAGCTTTGGGCAGTTCTTATATACCTTGTAAGGAACTCCACTCGGGCCTGGTGCTGAGTTTGACCTTGCTCTCCTCACCACTTCCTCTACTTCACTCCGGCAGGGTTCCTTCAGGTTGAACTCTGATGTGGGCTCAGGTGGTGTCAGCAGTGCATTGCACAGCCCCAGAGGTCCTTCTCTGTTTGGGTCATAATAAGTGGCCTTGAGGTGGTTGTTGATAGCGTCCTTGGAGCAGGTGAGTTGGCCAGTTCTCTTTTGGCCAAGGAGCTGTTTGGTCAACTTGAAAGGGTTGGCCAAAAATGCTGCCCTCTTCCTTGCTTTCTCTCTCCGCCTCTTCCTGTGGAACTCTGCCCTACAAAGGCTCAAGAGTTGTTTCCTCAGGATTCCTCTCAGATCTTCTAGGCCCGCTCTTTCTACTTCCCCTGCTGCCTTGTACTGCATCTTCAGTAGCTTAAATTCTTTCCTGAGACATTTGATTTCTTTACTCTGTGGTTTGGAGTGTATGCCGATGTAGTGAGTTTAGGTGTCACAGTTCCGAATCTATATATAATAATTATTAATAAGCACTGGTATATACATGAAAGTACAAAGTACACATATACATAAAAAATTATAAGAGTAAGTTTGTATTATTATTTCAATGATCTCTGACTGGCTGTTTGTTTTTTATTATTTATTAGTTGCAGGGGGAAAAGTTTGTAGGTGATCCCAACAATGTTTTTTCTCTTTATCATTCTCGTTGTGGTCTAAACACTGACATTTCACAATTAAAATGTTTTTGGAACTTTATCTTTATCGTTATTTAGGTTTGTCCTTTTTCCCCCTATCATGATGTACATCAAACAGTTTTCGAAATGAGAGAAAAAAAAATGATGTTCATGCATGATTTCATCCTTTGGGAACCTACTTTGTGATTCAAAGATGGGTGTTGTTATCAAAATGGAGGAAGATTTGAATGCTGATTGGTACTGTCCATCAGAATTACTGAAGGTGTTTACCCTCTAGTGCAGAATGTTTTCAGATGCCCGATCATGATGAGAAGAAAGAGCTAAATTTTGAAGACAGAATCATATCATATTGGTTTGAACTGCGGCCACCAAAGCTTATGGTGTTTGATTAAAGATTATGAGGGCAAATAATTGTTTTAAAAATAATGAAGTTATAATAACAAGCACTACTATATAAGTATATAAATAGTAAGAGTATATTTGGATTCATGCTTCTTTCAGCTGTATACATGAGCCATCGTATGTCAAAAAAGGCTTCTGTGTCATCAGTCTGACATGCAAATGAGTACCATAAAAACACAAATGCAATTAAGTATGCAGTGTTTCAAAGATTTCAACCTTTAGGGCCAGATTTATCAGCTTGCACCAACCCAGACTCTTGCTCTTCATGTAAAAAGTGTCAGGATTAATGAAAGACATGCAGTGGAAATTTACATAGGTGAAAAGAATGAAAATGATTCCTCGTGAATTAAAAAAAAAGGAGAAAATATGGAATTGTGGATAAGGGCGAAATTATGAAATGTTTAAAGGGTTTACTAAAAACAAAATATATTTTCTGTTCAAGAAATATTAATAGAGTAAAAATAAAATGCTTTCTAAACAGACTGAATTCTGTCGGCTATAAAACCCATACCAACAGTACAGCTCTGTAATTATTTTGGTTTTACTCATTATCGATGTTTGGTCTGAAGCAATTTTTATTTGTTCCAGAGCAAACCGAGCTAGCAAAATTCATGTGGCTCAAATCTGGCCACACCAGACACTTACATCCAGTCCGCATACCGCATGGAATGATGGCAATTGGGCGGTCCGCTCTTGTTTGCCTGATCTGGGCCACAATTAAGCCATAGCAATATCACATATCAGCCAGAATTCAACCAAACAAACTAGAAATGACTCTGTTCTGGACCACAATTTGCTTTTATTCTGGTCCAGATCTGGCCCACACCAGACACTTACATCTGGACCACATACTGAATGAAATGATGGCTCTATGGCAGTCCGCTCCTGTTTGTCAGATCTGGGCCACAAATAAGCCAAAACAATATCACATATTAGCCAGAATTCAACCAAATAAACCAGAACTGACCGTATTCTGGGCCACAATTTGCTTTTATTCTGGCCCAGATCTGGCCTACACCTTACACTTGCTAGGTGTGGCAAAATACAAAAATCCCAACATGCATTGCAGTATGAATACATTTTATAGCTTATTGATGCTACAGTTTTCATTATTTGCTTTTGATTCTGCTGTTTATGTTGACGTTGTTAATTTTGTCACTTTTAGTCTTCTGTTTGTGATGTTTGGGAGTTTTGTTCATTTTGTTAATTGTCACCGTTGTTAAGGTTTATGTGCAGATTATTGATGTCTCCATGAGCAGAAGTTGAACCATAGAATTTTTTTAGCTTATAAACCATAATTCTGTGGCGTGTGCAAGCATGTTATTACGTTACTTCTAATAACGGATGAAACATTGGTTAACATCAGTAAATTATATTATTTCATCACAGGTTGTGCCTCACTTATTTTATATATATTTTTTTTTTTACTTGGCTTGTTTGCTGTAATGAATAAACTTTTCAATCAAAGTTCTTAAAAGTTACAACAGCCCAAAAGAAAAATTATATTAAGAGGTTCAGGGCTATGAGCCCAACTAAAGCAAACACTTTCCTCCATGATGGTGACTTTAGTCTATGTGGTCTACATATGTTTTAAGATAACTCGGCCACATTTGCCATATCTTCTCTGGGCCGCTTTAGGCTCACAGCCACATTAGCCAGAGCTAACTGCGCCAAATATTTGCCAAAAGTGGCCCACATTTGTTTTAAGATAACTGGGCCACAATTGCCATATCTTCTCTGGGCCACTATAGGCTCAAATCCACATAAGCCATAGCTTACTGTGCCGAATATTCGCCAAAAGTGGCCCACATATGTTTTAAAATAACTGGGCCACATTCTCCACATCTTCTCTGGTCCACTATAGGCTAATGGCTGCATTACCCAGAGTTTACTGTGTCGAATATTTGCCAAAAGTGGCCCACATATGTTTTAAAATGACTGGGCCACATTTGCCATATTTTCTCTGGGCCACATTAGTCTCACAGCCTCAATAGCCAGAGCTTACTGTGCCAAATATTTGTCAAACGTGGCACACATATGCCTTAAGATAACTGAGCCACATTTGCACTTACTTGTGTGAGCCAATTTAGGTTTAGACCCAGATTACCCTTAAATAGCTATGCCACAATTTTGCCAACTGTGGCCCACATTTGTCCTCCATCATTTGGGCCAAATTTACCATTTTCCACATGGGCCACATTAGGTTTACATTCAGATTACATTTTGGGTAACATATGGGTAAATGGCCCATATATGAATTTGAATCTTTGGCCCCCCTTTGCCATTGTACAGGTGGGCCACTTCAGGCTCACAGTCATTTTGTCTGGGCCGAAGGAATACCACCAGTGCCACATAACTGCCTAAAGTGGCCCACATTTGTATGATATCTGGGAATAGATTTTACTAATGGCTCGTTTTCACTGAGTGGTACAGTACGGTACGGTTCAGGTCGATACTGGTCACCTTTATCAGGCTTGCATTTCCACTACAAAGGGTACCCTTCTGGTGGGCGTGGTGTACTACAGAGAGTTTCAGTTGACGTCATTCTCGCTCGAATAAATGTCTACAGTAAAGCTGTACAGGTCGATCACATTATATGAGAAGCTCTTCTAACAAAACAGATGCTTTAAACATATTAATACTTGTTTATAAATGTTTATTACTAACATTTGTATGAACATGATTTGATTATAACTGCAGACCAATGACAGTGTGACAGTGTTACAGCCTACTGTAACAAATGCAACATATATGAACACATACAGCCCCTTACAGTGTCTGATATGTTACCACTTATAGATAAACTACACACAGCAGACATTAAGTCCTTATTTGAGTTCAAAAACAACACGCAACATATACAGTAGCCCACAGTCAGAGCTAACCTCTCATCTGTATCTGTAATCTTCACCAGCACATGTAGCCTCTGTTAGAGAGTAATTCCGTCATTTTGAGTTCATAATAGTCCAAAAGGTAATGATAAACATTGCAGTTTGTTCATGATTTGTTCATGGCAGATTGTCCAGGTTGCTGAAACTATTTGCTCCTGTATTTTGTTGGGCTTCTCCTTCTTTCCGCAATTCACTCTCGTGTTTGTCCTTTTTTTCTGAATGGATCAGATGTCGAAGACATTTCATTAATCACACACACACACATTATTATCATAAGCTCAAAAAGTTCGTTATATCAAATCTAGACGCGATCGCAAGCTCCCTGGAGAAAGCGAAAACCGCTCGCACTTTTAGACTTTTAGACGGCCTCGTAAAACAACAACAGGACACGGCAAATTCTTGGCTTTGTGGCTGTTCATCAAAACAACGACACGGTTTGTTTTGAGCCCGGGTCATCCATGGATTGTTATTATATGCATATTTGTCTCGGCTGTGTATTCAAAAACATGACGGCTCCATTGTTTTGATTCTGGCTAGCTCCATGAGATTGTGACGTATCTCTGTAAACCAATCAGCGTTCAGCTGCGCGTGTAGCTCCACCTTTTGGTACCCTTTCTCGTCTTTGGTACCCTTTCGATAGGGTGCTGAAAAAGGGGTACGGTACGGTTCGGTTCGGTACGCTTTTGACAGTGGAAATGGCCATAAAAGTGTACAGAACCGTACCGTAAGTTTTATATGTATTAAATACTATATCAAAACCAATTGGTCCACCTGTGATTACATGTAACACAAATCACTGCAGTGCTGGTATACAGTCATATCTACATGTGATATTGCCCACACATTGTTTTAAACCAAATAATATTCAGACATTTTCAACGTTTCTAAAAAGCACAACAAATTCTAAACAGATTGAATTCTGTCGGCTATGAAAGCCTTTCCATCAGTATAGCTCAGTAGTTATTTTGGTTTTACTCATTATCGGCCACAGATTAATCTGTTTACCATCCACAGAGGACATTCCCATATGAATTTAAGAACTATAAATATTATTACACGCAAAACAGTGAAGACAACACGTGTTAATTAGTGTCACTATGTTGTACAGTGACTCCTGTGTGTGTGCCACAGATTAATAAGTGCTCTCTGTGTCTGCATGTGTGTTTGCAGTACCTGCATGAGAATGGTATAGTGCACAGAGACCTGAAACCCGAGAACCTGCTGTACGCCACATCAGCGCCAGATGCTCCACTCAAAATAGGTAAGCCTCTCCATTTGCTTGATGAGGAAACAGAACTGCAGTTTCTCTTCCTCTCTTGTTGGTGAATTAGCTTGCAGATTTGCACCACAATCCTGTTGTACAATAGAATGTTCAGCTTTAAAATAAAAGTCTATGAGATTATGTTATGTGGATTTCACAAATAAAAAATAAGCGTTGTTTTAAAAAAGGATAATATTTTTGTTCACACTTTCCAATAAGGTTTCATTAGTTAATATTAATGTACTAACATTAATAATGAACGACACTTCATTTATTAATCACAATTCAGCATTTACTAAAGCAATATGAAAATCCACAGTTGTGCATGTAAATGTATTTATTTCATTAAGGCTCACAGTCTGGGATATAGTTAAAGGTGCAGTAGGTGATTGTCTTCAGAAACATGTTTTGTTATGCTGGTTATAAGTCTCTTCACATTCCAATAGTAATGATTAAAGTAAATGATCTAAATGTATGTATATGTATTTTTATGTTCTGGGTAAGGCCCAAAAAATGTTCGTCCAATTAAAATTTGTCAGGCCGATAATTTCCATAATTTTGATAAGTAAAGAGAAAGAGAGCGGTAAAAACAAATGCTGAATCAAAACGTTTTAAAATCCTGAATCAATATCAGTTACTTTTGCACGCTAAAGGAAGGGCGACACCACGGCTGAAGTATTTCTGTTAGACAGGTAACGTTAAGTTTTAAACCTGTTTAGTCACGTAAAGCTGATGTAGATTGTGTTGTTTTACGAATAGTTTTTATGCACGGAAGTGTTGTTCAGCCACTGAAATCTTCCGCCGATAGATTGATGTGACTATTTTCAGTTCCATAAGGGACCTTTTACAGCATCGATAATGTCAATTTTTATGACAACCTGTGACACGGTCTCTATATTGTTTACTATGCTACTTTGAATATTCTGTCTAAAATAGCATGTAGGTATGGTTTAGTAATAAGTGTAATTCCTGCACCCTGCCGGTAAAGCATTATAGTTGCTTTTACTACAAAGCTCGTGAGAGAGTGAGACTATTATAAACTACTATAGAGTTTTCTAACTGGCGAATGACATGACATCTATTGGGTCTCTGTCACCTTTAATGTGCGAGGTCATGATATCAGGAGGCGTGGCTGTGGACGGCAGGGGAGGGGTTGTGTTTCAAAGAAATTATGCTAACAGATAACATTTTGGCAGACCACCCTAAACTAAAACTAATAACATGAAAAAATACTTTTAGTACTTAAGATAAAATAAAACTGAACGTGTGTGTGTGTGTGTGTGTGTGTGTGTGTGTGTGTATACAGTTGAAGTCAGAATTATTAGGCCCCGTTTATTTTTTCCCCCAATTTCTGTTTAACAGAGAGAATATTTTTCTCAACACATTTCTAAGCATAATAGTTTTAATAACTCATTTCTAATAACTGATTTATTTTATCTTTGACATGAAGACAGTAAATAATATTTGACTAGATATATTTCAAGACACTTCTATACAGCTTAAAGTGACATTTAAAGGCTTAACTAGGTTAATTAGGTTAACTAGGCAGGTTAGGCAAGTTATTGTGTAAAGATGGTTTGTTCTGTAGACTATTGAATAATTATATAGCTTAAAGGGGCTAATAATTTTGACCTTAAAATTGTTATTAAAAAATTTAAAACTGCTTTTATTCTAGCCGAAATAAAACAAATAAGACTTTCTCCAGAAGAAAAAATATTATCAGACATACTGTAAAAATTCCTTACTCTGTTAAACATCATTTAGGAAATATTTAAAAAAGAAACAAAAATTCAAAGGGGGCTAATAATTCTGACTTCTAATGTATATATAACTTGATTTATATATATAAAATGTTTAACATAAAAATACAAATAAGAAAAAAACTGTAACTGTATTAATAAAAATGTAGCATTTTTATTTTTCAAAGTCAAACTTATTAGCCCTCCTGTGATTTTTTTTTTTTCTTTTTCAAATATTTTCCAAATCATGTTTAACGCGCAAGTTTACAGTATTTTCTATAATATTTTCTTTTCTGTAGAAAGTCTTATTTGTTTTATTTCGGCTAGAATAAAAGCAGTTTTAATTTTTTTTTACTATTTTAAGGTCAATATTATTAGCCCCTAAGCTATATATTTTTTTGATTGTCTACAGAACAAACCAGCGTTATACAATGACTTTCCTAGTTTACCTAATTAACCTTGTTCTGTTTAAATTGCATTTATCTTAAATGTATCTTAAAAATTGTCTAGTTAAATATGATGTACTGTCATCATGGCAATGATCAGTTATTAGAAATGAGTAATTAAAGCTATTATGTTTAGACGTGTTGAAAGATCTTCTTTTCGTTAAATAGAAATTGTTGGACAAAATATACAGGAGGGCTTCAACTGTAAAAACAAAAAATTACTAAATGATACTAAAATATCTCAGGATTATAATGATACTGCAATTCTTGCGATGACCAGAACTCCCAAGATCTCGTTTTCCAATGCTTTGTTACTGCTTAGAATAAGGACACATTTTTTATTGACAAGAACCTTTTTGTTAAAACCGAGTTTTATGTGATATGACTTATCTTTACAGCAGATTTTGGTTTGTCGAAAATTGTAGACGATCAGGTAACAATGAAGACTGTGTGTGGCACTCCAGGCTATTGTGGTGAGTTCATTAAAGAGCAGTTTTGTTTTTTTAACAGAACACCATCTGTGACTTCAGTCACACAAAGAGAATTACAGAAAAGATACAGACTTTTTTACAGCATGAGTGTCACCTCCTCCTTTATTCTTTTCGTCTGATCTTTTGTCTTTCAGCTCCAGAGATTCTGCGGGGATGTGCCTATGGCCCTGAGGTTGACATGTGGTCTGTGGGAGTTATCACGTACATTTTGTGAGTGACACCACATACTTGTATAAAGTTATTCTTTCACAAGAATGCTGTGCTTAGTCACTCCGTCTCTCTGTCGGATCAGTCTTGAGAGGCTGGGATTATCTCCGATCAGCCAAACTGAGGAAAAGTGTGAAGCACGATTGGAACTTTTGGGTGTAATTTCACGATGAACAAAAACAAATGTCTAAGACAATTTGCCAAAAATAAATAAATAATTCAATCATCACTCAGCTTTAAAAGCAATTCAGTGATTACCGTTTTCAGTCTGTATTGACTTTTAGATTAAAGCACGACTTCTAAAAAGAAAACTAACCAGTTCTTGAACAATTCTGTACAATTTTTAGTATTATTTAAGAGTACACATACACAGGACTACTAGTTTATATTTTTTACTTTATATTTAATTAGTAGTTTGACGTTATTTAGTTTTTTTTAGAAACGTTCATGTAATAACGTATTATATAAACAGCTCAGCATTAATGAGTACACCCCATTTTGAAAATGATCATTTTTATCCATTTCTCAGTCAATATAGGCAATGTATTTTGGTGCATTTGAACAAAACAGATTTATTAAACAGATATATTTATTAAAATAATATTTTAGTCACCAAACATATTTAGAAATAGAAAGAAAATATGCTTAAATTGATGCAAAATATTGCCAAAAAAAAGACAAACTAGAAAAATTAAAAAAAATTATATATATATTTATTGTTTCTGTAGATCTTTGCTCTTTTTAGAAAATGTGTTTAATATTTTTTCCTAATATATAAATTTGGGTTATTTTTTGGACTGTCATTGTAAGCTATTTTATTAGATTACCTCCAGATTTGGTTTCAGTACTGACTGATCTAATATACAGTTGAAGTCATAATTATTAGCCCTCCTTTGCATTTTTTTTCTTAAATGATGTTTAACAGAGGAAAGAAATTTTCACAGTATGTCTGATAATATTTCTTCTTCTGGAGAAAGTCATTTGTTTTATTTCAGCTAGAATAAAAACAGTTTTACATTTTTTAAAAGTCATTTTAAGGTCAAAATTATTAGCCCCTTTAAGCTAACTTTTTTTCTTCATTGTCTACAGAACAGACCATCATTATACAATAACTTGCCTAAGTACCCTAACCTGCCTAGTTAACTTACGTACCCTAGTTAAGCCTTCAAATGTCACTTTAAGCTGTATAGAAGTGTCTATAAAAATATCTAGTATTATTTACTGTCATCATGACAAAGATAAAATAAATCAGTTATTAGAAATGAGTTATTAAAACTATTATGTTTAGAAATGTGTTGAGAAAAATATTATCTCCGTTAAACAGAAATTGGGGAAAAAATAAACACGGGGCTAAAAATTCAGGAGGGCTAATAATTCTGACTTCAACTGTATATGCACTAGGGCTGCACGATATTGAAAAAAACTGACAATATTTTTTTTTTCTACGATATGTATTGCAATACTGAGTGTAATTTCAGCAGATTAAATGAATAGATCTATTTGGAAGGAATTCAGAATTTTAGATACATTGGAATGATTTAAATGGGTAGAGCATCATAATAAATTAATCCCAAAGTTGGTAAATACAGGGGGCTGTTTCATAAAAGTCGTTTAGATAAGCAGGGATTAAAGTAAAAAATCTGACGTCAATGAGCCAAACTAAATGTCCGCTTAACTTGGCTTCATAACAGCAAGTTGAAGATCATTTGATCTAACTAATCTGTGTTCAGTTTAAATAATCTAGATAACTGCTCGTGTACATTACTGTCGTAAAACTCTGAAGTTCAAGCATAGATGCATCAATTATGTTGTATGCTACCATGGCAACTACGATGAAAGAAAGCTCTGAAATGAGACACAGCTATATTCACAGCGATTGAGTAGCATTTGGTTTTTGAGTTCAAATATGTAATAAGTTAAACATAATAATCAAAAACTATGACTTGCAACAAAGCAAGAGAAAAGGCTAACAGGAAACTGCAGATTTTAAAATATAGGCCACTATTTAGGTCTATTAACCGTAAATTAAATAGTTGTCACATTGAAATTGTGCTTGCGCGCGAGAAAGAGAGAATATGCGCTTACTGCCAATTGTTGCTTGCAAGGAAAAGTTTTAATGCATTGCAGTCAGAAGTCAGAATTATTAGCCCCCTTTGAATTTTTTTCTTTTTTTTATATTTCTCAAATGATGTTTTAAATGTTTAACAGAGCAGGGAATTTTTCACAGTATGTCTGATAATATTTTTTCTCTCTGAAAAGGTCTTAATTGTTTTATTTCTGCTAAAATAAAAGTAGTTTTTAATTTTTTAAGAACCATTTTAAGGTCAAAATTATTAGCCCCTTTAAGCAATTTTTTTGTGATTGTCTACAGAACAAACCATCGTTATACAATAACCTGCCTAACCTGCCTAGTTAACCTAATTAACCTAGTTAAGCCTTTAAATATCACTTTAAGCTGTATAGAAGTGTCTTGAAAAATATCTAGTCAAATATTATTTACTCATCATTTACATATCATTTAGTCATTATGGCAAAGGTAAAATAAAACAGTTATTAGAAATGAGTTATTAAAACTATTATGCTTAGAAATGTGTTGAAGAAATCCTCAAAAAAAATCTTATAAAGATAAACTGGGGTTAATAATTCAGGGGGGCTAATAATTTGGACTTCAACTGTATATATAAAGTACACCCATCACAGATCTCTCTATTTTTCTCTCTAATATCAGACCTCTCTAATATTTTCTACAGGATGCCCTACAATATCTTTGTGCATATACATTAGATTATTCAGTATCAAAGCAAAATTTGGAACTAATCTGACAAAAAATAAACTCAGATCACAGTCCAAAAATTAGTACAACCAAATTAATATGTTGGGGGAAATTATTAAATAAAAATTTCAACAGGAAAAAAAAATCAACAGAAACATTAAAAAATATAAAATGTGATTGAAATGTTGTAGTTTGTATTTGTTTGGTGTGCAATAACTTGTTTGAATTTAAATGTATATATCGTTCTATTATAAAAGATGTTTTGGTATATATATATATATATATATATATATACTATTAAGTGACTATACAATTTTAATCATTATTAAGAGGTTAAGTGAATTAAAATGGCCTCAAATTATGGTGGGTGAATGTTAACATTACTTTAAACAAGTTTGAACTTAAGACTTAGCCTGACAGTTAACCTACCCTGGACCAGGCTAGTTTCCTAGCACAAGTTGCCAGAGTAACTGAGTTTGAATCAAATCGTCAATTTGATTTTTGAAACCGAATCTCCCGTAATTAACCTGACTTACCAAAATAAGCCTGGCTTTTTCTGTAAGCTTGGTTTATGGAACAGGCCCAGTAAAGCAATGATATTCTAGAAATAAAATGCACAGTGCTCTGTGATTTTCTGGAAGTTTAGCAATATTCAGGTAAATAAACGTAATAATCAAATGTAAAATAACACTATAGTTTTCATAGCATATTTACATAAATATAATTAATCTTTCTTGAAGTTAAAAGCGTAATAATCCTATGCCAGAATATTTTAACTGACTTTAAAAAATGCTTACACTGTCACAGGCCCTAAAAACACACAAAAATAATAAATGTTTTGGTAACTTTATGGTTAAAGGTTCAAGAAACCCATTAGTCCTTTTTTAAAATTTTAACAGATTAAGCGTCAATTAGTACAAAGTTAGCACCTGTCAGCTTTAATTGTCAGAAAAACTGGATAATTTTAAGCTTTTGTTGGCTAATTTCATATTCCGGGTTTAAAATAATTTTTGAGGCGGGATCAAAATCGGTGATGTAGCATGAATCTGCTAGTGGAGTGTTGAGTGTTTTTCATTATTATTCATTCTTATCCTATGAGAAGACCCTGCTTCTTAATTATTCATGAGAGCATGTGCTTTCCGAAGTCAAGGCAGACCTGCCACGCTGTGAGACCCAATGACTGGGTAAGACAGGGTCAGCAAACGGCACAGGTCGTATGTGTTAGTTTCCATGATCTACGGATTTGTTGCATGTTTTTCCCCAAAATTATGTCAGGGCCGATGCAGCAAAGCTGTTGGTTTGCAGCAAACATTTTTGTTGGGAGAGCTGTACGAGAATTAGGGAAAGGCAAACTTTGTCTTTTATCAGTTGAGTTCGATACCATTCAGACACATCGCCTATATGCATCCTGCTGTGTTCGCCCATGTTTAAAATCCTTCAGATTACCGGCAGAGCTAATGGTTAGAATAGACAGGGCAAGAGACCTGCTGCACTGCTGTCCACTGTGTCTGCATTCAGACCCGGGGATGGAGGAGGAGAGAAGTCCTTCTCATTTATAGTGTTTATATAAACATGATTATCTTTATAATGATATAACAAATTGTGGTTATGTGTATATGAAATTATGAATAACAATAGCAGAGCATTAAATTACTTATTGTTGATTTCTTTGCATATTAACTGTGTAAACTATAAAATCTTGGGTCTCCTCACGGTTCGTGTCTCATTCTGTGAGCCCCCCCCCCCTTTTTTTTTCCCCCTACTCTGCCAGCCACGCCCACTCCTCCCTCTGCCCACAGCGCTCCACACGCATCTCTGAACATTTTTTGAAAAACATTCTGAGGTAGACTTGAACTGAAAGAGGGGGGTTTCATGGCCCTTTAAACATTGCAATGTTTTTAAATGTAGCTCCTGTGTTTTGTCGATTTGTCCTTCCTTGTCAGATTGTCCTACCTCCCATTCAAAAAGTAGTTTGCACATGTTGATGACGTAATATGCTACCCATCAGATTTAGCTACGAGTGTACATTTTAATGTGGAATATAGTGTGATATGGAGCTGTAATATTGCCCTAACCTACCTAATCCCTAACCCCAACCTCAGAACTATTTAAATACAGTGTTGGCAGCATAATCTAATGGGTAGTATAAAATGTAAGGACACCGGGTCAATTATGATACCAGTTCGACATTGCACATCCTGCGATTGTGACTGTTGCAGATGGGCATATTGCGTTATTGATGCTGAAACGATATATTGTTTAGCCCTAACATGCACAAATATAATATATGTAAAGCCTACAATAGAAAATATTTGAGGGGTAAACAAATGTATATTTGAGGGGTGTATATTATATTATATTTATTTTTTATTTTATTTTATACAAGAAATTACATCAACTTCGCCCAAAAGATAATGAGATGGTGTACAAGAGGCAACATTGTGGGAAAAAAAATTATCACTCCTCTACCCATTATCATGAAATAAAATACATTTTCGGGATATCTAATGTGATATTTGGTCAGGATCATTTTTATTTGTTCCAGAGCAAATAGATTTTAAGGGCATTGCTAAGGGCATCATTAACTTTTATAAATGTATGTAAATTAAATACTGTCTGAAAAGCAAATGGCTCACCTGTGATTACCTGTGGCACAAGGCTAATTTACAGCGTTTCTGATATACAGTATAGTCATATCATATCTATTGTAAGTGTACTGTTTTTAACCAAAAGTTATTAAGACATTCTCAACATTTCTCATGTTATCACAGTTTTATACACCTTTGTTAAAATAATTATAAAATAAAATACAAAATATGACAAGATCTTGTAATACTGTGTCAGAACAAATGAATCTTAATAATGTCAGCTTACACTGATAGAAAGGTACAATATGTATTGGTTTATAATTAACCCAAAATTATTTTGACAACTGTTAATATGACAATATTTACATATCCAACAGTTGTGTTCAAAAAATTTCCTGAAAATTCTCCCCACCAAGATGTCTTGGTTAAAACAAGCCAACATTTGAGCTGTCAGTAAAAATCTAGGTCCAACAGTAGTTAAAAAATAGACTGGTCATCAAATTGACAGATTAGACAGAGTTCACATGTGTAGTCATTCATTCCAGACTAGTCTGTTTTTGGGTTGTTATATATCTATTCGATTTTTATTGAAAAATTCTTGTCCTCTGTATGAAAATATTTGGATCGAATTAGTCACAGTTTACTGTATTTTGATATCCTCACATAAATAAGCTGACATCCTGTGCCCTATAGTAAAATAATATCCAAAATTACATGTGTTGTCTGTAAAGTTTTTGGTTTCAGATTTGAAAATTAGTTAACCCTCTACTGCATGGTGTTGGCATATGGCAACATGATCTTTGTTCTTTTCCCTGCCACTGTTTCTTTAAGACCAACGTTCTAATTTTTTGTTGGAAAGAGAAGACCTTAGTGTAGCCAATGATGTGCTTTGGTTAGGTCACATGACATGCAGTGTTTTTCTGTAGCGCGATTTTCTGACAGACTGGCGTTTATTGTGAGTAGTTGCTGAACGCAAATGAAAATGTCAATAAAAACAAAGGATCAAATTATGTCAGATCCACAAAAAAATCTGAAACATAGGTTATGATGACATATATATATATATATTTCATATATATATATATATATTTTTTTTATCAAATTAGTTTTTTTGTAAATCGATCAAATGTACATGTTGCCAAATGACAACGCTTTGCAATAGAGTGGAGGAACTATGATGTCACCTTGTAGGCGAATCGGCTGCTAGCATAAAACTGGTTCCCTCGATAAATTCCCTATAGGATTTTCACATAGGCTTTTCGAAAATTGCAAATAATAAGCTCTGTGTTCAAACACAGTTCATTACACTTACACGTTTTGTCCAGCCGGGTAATCCTCACACGAAAATACCATTTTTAGCACTTTTGGATCTTAAATGCAAATGCAAGAACTGAAAAACTAATATTAGGCTATAAACGGACTACAGAACCTTCGGGGCGCTCGCCTGTGACGTCAGCACCACCCTGCTACAGACAACTCTTCAAGCTTATTTTTAGAATAATGATCCATGACAATGATTTACGCTCTCGGTTTATTATATTATAATCCACGCTATATATTATAAACAAATAAATATGCAAAAGCACATAGACCTACGAGCCTTTTGGATATTTTTTTACGGGGGAAATACATTTTGTTTTGCTTTACGGTTGTTGTAAAAGTTTTAAAACTGTATGTGTAAATGTGCCTGCATAGTATTATCATAAGACATGTTTAAATAAGTGTATCACTCGCGTGCATACAGCCCGCTTATCTTAGTAACAGACGACAGAAATTAGGCGTGAGGGACAAGTCTAATGTTATATGTCTGCAAGTTCTATCACGGGCACAGAACAACATTCAATATTCTTTTTTTGTCACAGAGTACAGCGAAAAGCAGGCCGTACAGTCACATATGCTATACATTAAGGAGGAGTGTAAATACTGCAGTTATGACTTAAATGTCATGACTTATGAGTAGGGCCAGATGGAATCTGCGGACGTTTTTTGCTATTTCTGCGGAGAATTTTGGTAAAAATCTGCAGATTTCTGCGGAATTATTTTAGGAGTATCATAACTAAAACCTTAAAATGTGAAATAAAAAATAATATCTTTTTAACTTTTATTTAATGTTTAAAATGCAAATCCAAATAGATTAACAGTAAATAGTTAACTGTAAGTAAATAAAGAGAATTAATGATGGGCTAAAAATCTGAGGAAATCTGCGGAAAATCTGCAAAAAATCTGCGGAATTCTGCGCGCACAGATTTCGTGTGGGCCTACTTATGAGTTAAATGTGTTCAGATGAAGAAAAAAACCAGACAAAAAAATCTATTGATCACGTTAACATGAGAGTTAACATGTATTACACATTTATTCACATGTTTGCATCACTGACAGCAGGAAAGAGACAGGCTGCACTGGTAAGCAGTATCCCCATAATTTTGTTTAATTAAAATAAAGGATCAACAAACCATCAGTCATGACGGTCTTTACAAGTGAAGGCATTATCTACACACAATATGTATTCCCAATTAGAAAAATACTACAAACTATAAAATACTATTCGCAGACAAATCCAAATGCCCAACGAAAGCGAGTTGTGTTCCAGACCAGCTCAACCTCGATGGCGTATAATGTCTCCGACACCGCCTGTAGTCCTGATTAGCAACTTGATAGCAAACGTCTTTTTAAAGAAGTGAAACCGATTTAAAAAATCAAGTGTGAGATGTAACTGATGTGTTTTATGTCGTAGAATAAAACGTGAAAGTATTTTGAGTTTGTGTTAGCCACGGACCTTATTTAAGCGCTTTAACTGAAATCCCATTGAAAAAACCCATTGACTTTAGGATGAGGGAACCGGAACTGCTAAAATGCTAACTCTCTTCCGGGTTTTTGCATACAAGTTGACGTCATAGTTCCCCCACTCTATAGTGGAATGTGCAATATTGCAATGGGTTAGCTAGCTAGCAAGGTCAGCTGGATGTATAGATATACCACCACCGTGTTCTATGGTTACTGACTCTTCCTGCAGATGAAAGTGAGGATGAAATGATGATGTAGCAGTGATTAGTGATGTGCAGATCGATACTAAAATATAGATATCTCTGATACCAGCAAAATATCGATATTTCAATAATTTGGAGCGAATATGTATTTTAAGGGAAATAGAAATACAGTGGTAAGTAACCACAATTACCCTAGTTTATCTGAATAACGCCAACTTTGTCGGAACTACTTGTTCTTCCGCCTGCCAAGTCATGTGCGTAATATGGCACTGTACAACTGCAGAGCACGCTAGCTAGCCACTCAGTCCGCTGGCACATGTTGTTCAGTCACGCTGTCATTGAATATGGGTGACCGCAAGCGAAGTATGAGTGGAGCTGCTTCACTTCCATAAACTTAAATGATACGGTTTGTGACACGTGTAACAAAACAGTGGGGTACTGTTGTAATACCAAACCTAATCGAACGTCTACATATAAATCACAAGACAGAATATGACAACGTCATGACTAGGTGGTCAGAAGAGGAGGAAAAGAGAGGCACAGGTGCTGCTAGGGCGAGACAGACATCGCTTTCAGAGTCCTTAGGTTCCGAAGGCAGGCACTATCCAGGTACAGAGGGAGAAAATGTGGCAATGGGGCTGTATTTTAGGGGCTTGGGTTTTTGTGACAATGATAAAACAATGGAAAAAGGTTAATAACAGTTTTAGGGGAACCGAATGAACATGTCACTGAACGTAGAAGTGTAAAATTTTTTAAGATGTTGTCAATAAATGTAAGTTGGCTTTTTTTTGTATGATAATTGTTCATCAATAAACAAGAATAACCCGTAATATGTCGCATATTCAGTATGAAGTGACATTTTTAAGTACACTACTTGTTACTTTAGTTTCCCAAATTGTATTTTTTGGGCAGTATTGGTATCGGATCTGTATCGCCGATACTTTCCTTCATTTTACTTGGTATCGGATCGATAGGAAACCAGTGGTATCGCACATCACTAGCAGTGATGGAGACAGTTCAGGTAAGTTAGCTCTGAGGCAGATAAGACAGGCATAGTATAGTATATAGTATAATATATAAACATTGTTAGCTAGTAGCTACATTATTCTGATGCATCTGAATATACTAGACTTGGTATTTATTTGTTATAATATGTACTGGAGAAAATAGTTATATTTACTGTATGTTGTTTACATGATAATACAATATTATGATTGTTTTCAATATTCTGAAAATAAGAATGGAATAAACAAAAGCTGTTGGAATATCAATTGTTGGAAAGTATAACCTGTCATTTATTACAAGTTCAGTGTTAAAGCTTATACTGCTACACCAAATAAATAATTTCAAACAACAAAATGATTAATTATAATAAAAATTCTAAATTTGAAATGTCTAAGTTGGATCCAATGTTTGCAACATATCATAAAGTACCTTAAAAAATAAAAATTTCCAAAGTTTTTTTACAGCACTTTAAGCCATTCTAAGAAAAGAAAAACAGTCCATTTTTTTATAGATTTATCATAATGCGTGCATTAGAGGGTTAAGAATTAGTTCAAGAAAATTAGTTAATACTATTGTTTTTTTTCCAGGTTATGTGGCTTTGAGCCCTTTTTTGATGACAGAGGAGACCAATACATGTTTAAACGCATCCTGAACTGTGAATATGAATTTGTCTCCCCCTGGTGGGACAATGTGTCTCTTAATGCTAAGGACCTGGTGAGTAAATTTCTATTATACTGTATACAATTTGTTTGAAATTTAAGGCATTAAATTTAAGTTTAAGGCATTAAAATTAGTTATAAAGTCCATATTTCTAATGCAAAAGAAGATATGTTGAAGAAAGCTGAAAACCTGTAACCGTTTATAACTTGCATTGTATTTGTTTTTCCTACTATAGAAGTCAATGGTTACAGGTTTTCAAAAATATCTTCATTTGTGTTCAACAGAAAAAAAGAAACTCATAAAGGTTTGAAACCACTTGAGGGAGAGTAAATAGTGAGTACATTTTTATTTTTGGGTGACCAGGAAAATGTTTAGCATTAATTAATTAAATCATTAAATAAATAAATAAATAATTGCCTAAAGAAACAAATAAAGATTTAATATTGAATTTAATTAATTTAAAATGGGACTTAAATAATAAACATTAGAATAGATTATGTTATTCAAATAAATATGTAAATCTAAATAAGACAAATAAGCTAAATGTAATCAATATGAGTCATACAAATGATTCAAATACATAAGATACATGTCTGTATCATTTCATTCATTCATTCATTTTCCTCTGGCTTAGTCCCTTTATTCATCAGGGGTTGCCACAGCGGAATGAACCGCCAACTATTCCAGCTTATGTTTTACATAACCAATGCCCTTCCAGCTGCAACCCAGTATTGGGAAACACCCATACACACTCATTCTCTCACACACACACACACACACTTATACACTACGGCCAGTTTAGTTTATTCAACTCACCTGTAACATATGTCTTTGGACTGCGGGGGAAATTGGAGCACCCGGAGGAAACTCACGCCAACACGGGGAGAACATGCAAACTCCTATCTGTATGAATATAGTACTACAATGAAAATAATTATGTAACTTAAAGGGGCTGTATATGTAAGTTTTTGACTCTTCTAAAGCATACAAATACCATAATATGTGTGCAGATATTTAAGAAACATCCCAAGTGAACATACTTGTTTAACTGAAAAACAATGCTGAAGTCAGATATTCTGCTTTGAAAATGGTTTTTCCCTGCCGGAATGCTGTCTTTGTTTAGGTAAATTTAACCTGCACATTGGCAGTTTAGACAGTTATAATTCAGCACCCCGGGTTGCCTTGGTGGAAAACAGTATTTCATTCATTTATTTATTCAGAAAGGCTCTGAAAGCGTGTGTCCGTGACCGAAAAAGCGACCTCCAGACAGTATCAGACGTCGAAATGAGACAGATTCAGTTCCACATGAGGTTATTAATTAGCAAACTATAAATATTGTGAACGTAAACATAAGGTGAGCAGGTTACATTGTAACCGCGTGTCCTAACAACACGCTTTGTGACGAGATACGCAGTGATAAGCAATTTGGCTGTTTGCACCAGATGAAACACGACAGAAATTTAAATACAGCCATTCAGAAGCACAGAATATGCACTCACTCACGAAACAGTAAGGTTTAGAATCTATTTAAAACATGTTAACCCTCTTTAACATCATTAAATGTAGACGCTGAAACACTCATATGTGTTTAGTTCTAAAGTGTAATTTCAAACGGTTTATTTTATTTTCAAGATCTGAGGTGAACTATCTGCTGCTGCTTTCAGAATATGGCAATAAATGTCATGTAAAATTGCATTTAAACTCACATCGTTAGCATTTAGCACTGAATAAAGCACACAAGGTTTACCTGAGGTGATCACTGTCATATGTTTCTGTTGTTCAGCTGTGAGAAATAGAAGCCGTTTCTAATTTATCAATTCGAGGTGTTGGTTAGAACCAAAACTCCTTTTAATATGGAAAATATTTCCTCTATCACATGTCGTTGCTTTTATTTAGAACACAGTTTAGATCACTCACCCCTGTACTCAATCTGGCATCCCGCGCCTGCGTTTATTTTGATCCAGGAGTGCAATGCCTACTGGGTGTCAAACTTACATACTGCACCTTTAATATAATTAAATATTTTCAAAATAATGTTTTTGATATCAAGTATTGATATCAACCCTGCTGAAAAAACTACTTAAACCAGCCTAAGGTTGGCCAGCCTGGTTTTAAAGTGGTTTTGGCCGTTTCCAGCCATTTTCAGCCTGGTCTTAGCTGGTCAGGCTGAAATACCAGCTAAAACCAGCTTAGTCAACTCCCAGCCTGACCAGTTAAGACCAGGTTGGAAATGGCTGAAAATCAGCCTGGAAATGGCCAAAACCCCACTAAATCCAGGCTGGTCGACCAGTTAGAACTAGCTAACCATCCTAGGCTGGTTTACACTGGATTTTTCAGCAGGGTCTTTCTACAATTTAACTTACCAGCAAGTCACTTTCAGGATTTTTCAGCAGGGAATGGATAGTTCACCCCAAAAATGTAATTTCCTCACCATTTACTCACACTCAGGTGGTCCTAAAATTTTATGAATGTCTTTTCTTTTTTGAATGTTGGAAAAGCAGCAGCTAACATCTGCAGTAGGAACAAAAAAATACAGTGGAGGTCGATGATGCTTTTCCCCAAGATGTTTCCCTTTTTAATCTTCGTTTGTGTTTGTGTTGTCATTAAAAGAAAGAAACTCAAAAGGTTTGGAACAAGTGTAAACAATAATGAGTAAATGATACTGATTTAGTTTTTTGGGTGAACTATCTCTAAATACTTTAAAATAGTTTAAACATTCACTTCTGATGGATGACCTTCGTTCATAAGCTCACACATGTGAACACACATCAGTTTGTATCTATTTCAGTACACCAAGTTGCTTGGCAACAATAAACAGCCCACAGTTCGGCTAATGAATTTGATCACTATGTGGAGGAATTACTCATTGAGTTCACTTTTGTTAATAAATGGATTTATAAAGTTATTATTGGTTTTATAGTTTTGCTGTTGCTACCAGTTTATTAAATCTGTTTCATGGCCTGTGACAGTGCACGGTGATTCTAAAAAGCATCATTTAATGGTGCTGTACTGTATGTAAGTTATTGACTCTTCTAAAGCTTAAAACACCATAAAGACTATATGAATACATTTTACTTCAGTGGTTGAATCTGTCCATATTTGATCACATTTGAGTTTAAACAACCCAGCATTTTAGCTCAGTGATAAAAAAATGAATTTTTTTCTTTTATTTTTTTGTTTATTCTATTTTTTAAGATGTCTTTGGTCTGTGTTGTATTTATATGTCTCTTGAGATGCACCAAAGATTGTTTGAAAGTAGACTGAGGTTGCTTTCACACCTGTGGATTGATTCTCTTGTTCCGAAACAGGGATTTAAATTGTTACAATGTTGCTCTTTGTTCTTGGTGCGGTTCGCTTTCACACAAAGTTTCTAAACGGACAAAAAGAGATAAAACAAGTCACGTGCGAGTAAACTCTCCTCACATTGGTCAGAGTTTCACGGTTTATTTTGATTAGAGTCCTGCTTAGCTGTCATGCGTCCTTATTTTAATTTATGATGATGAGTAATAAGACATTTAGCAAAAAGGTGCACTTTAATTTTGAATGGTGACACCCACAGACGTCATCACCATATATAAATCAGAGGTAAGACTTTCTCATACATCGCAATTGGCTTATGCATTATAGGCTTTACATTATAGAGAGAAATAACAGATAAATCAAGACTGCAGTTTGGTAAATTTTTCTAACGGATAAACAGTTCCTGTTAATAGTTAACATGCTTTCACTTTCGTATTTGACATGAAATGCACATTTACCGGTAGGAATGACATCCCGCCCTACTCATAATTTTCTCTTCATATTGCCATATATGCCTATTACATATCCATAAAACACTGTGATATAGACTGGTTCGGATCGTATTGCTTTCTCACTACATTCAATCCACTCCAGAGTTCGTTTCAATCGAGCCGAGACCACCTCATTCAGGCCATCTCGGACCGATTGTTTTGGCATGGATCTGAACGCAATTGCTGGTTTTACATATGCCAAACGAACTGCGTCAACTGGAGAAACGTGCCAGGTTCCGGAACAAAAGTCTAGGTGTGAAAGCACCCTGAGACACATCTTTTCAGGGGGTCTCGGTCCACTTGTTTGGTTCACAATAAGGTTTTGGATTGCAGTGTTTTGCTTATCTAAATGAACCAACAGAGCAGTCACGCTAAAGTTTGTTTTGATCTAATCAAACCTGCCATGTGTGAACACTTGGATAGTGTGAACCCCAGTCAATAAACAGCAATAACAACAAATCAGTGGAGTTGTTTAAAGTGCATACCCTGAGCAAATTACATATCATACATTACATATCAGCCTGAGGTACCAAGACATTTGTGCTGCCCATTACATTACAAACCACAGGAGAGGGCAAATTCTTCAGAGATAGCACTCATACTCATACTTCAGACTCCATCCACATCAATGTTCCTGAAAGCAAAGAAGGTCAAGGTGCTGCAAAATTGGCCAGCACAGTCACCAGAAATAAACATTATTGAGCATGTCGGGGGTAAGATGGAGGCATTGAAGATGAACCTAAAGAATCTTGATGAACTCTGGGAGTCCTGCAAGAACGCTTTCTTTGCCATTCCAGACGACTTTATTAATAAGTTATTTGAGTCATTGCAGAGATGTATGGATGCAGTCCAAGCTCATGGGACTCTTTGACAATATTAACTGTCTCCACTGCACCATGACTTTATATTCTTTACTGTACATTTATTTCTGTTAAGTGACAAGACTTTTGTCTAAGCAAAGTCAGACCTTACTCTCCTAATTAAATCATTAAAAATCAAGGCATGGTCATATTTTATTTTGGTAAAATAAGCAAAATCTAGAGGCTTTTGCCTATCATATAAACCACTTCTGATACCAAATGATCAACTAGAAGTCAAGTTATTATTTGATGTTCATTAAACTTAGATAGGAGAGAAGAGTTTTGTTAAGTAGTGTATTGATGTAATGTGTTCTCACATTAACAGCCTTGAAATAAAAGGCTCTGATGTCAGCTTCATTTTAACTATGCAGGGTTTTCACTACTGAATACTTTTAGAAGGGCTATTTTACTCATACTTTAAGTGGTATTAAGAATTTCCTTGCACTACATTTTTGGCAAGTAAGAAATGGTACTTTTACTTAATTTACCTAAAGCTTAAACTTGTCATTGGGTCACAAAACAGAAGGAAGCCACTAAGAACAGTAATACCATTACGAGCTCTAAAAGTGATGAAACTTGAAAGTGCTACTGAAAGTGTAGCTTGTCTCCGTTATCTCCACAGGTGAAGAAACTGATTGTGCAGGATCCAAAGAAGCGTCTGACAACACAGCAAGCTCTGCAGCACCCCTGGGTGACTGGAAAGGCTGTTAACTTCACCCATATGGACACTGCTCAGAAGAAACTCCTGGAGTTCAATGCTCGACGAAAACTCAAGGTATGAGGCCTTTAGTTCAGTGGCGCACTTTTCTTTTCACTATATAAAGTGTACTGTATTGTATTTGACTTAGCACATTTTGAAAACATTCCTAAAGGACCTGTTTTCTTCTACGTGCTTTATGTCATCTGATTTTTTTTAACTGTTAAAAGGGCTCGTAATCAGTGCTTAAGTTGTAGATTAATAGTTCCCGGAACAGAAAATAAAACTTATCGTGACCGACGTCCACCAGACAATTTCAGTTTTCCCGGAACAAGAAGTCATTAAACGGTGATAGCGCAAAAAAAGAGCATCACATTTCTGAATGATCTTTAATTATTTTATGCCATGTAACATTATAGGTCAGTCATGGATAATAAACATGTAGCTACAAATTTAAATCGTATGAACAATCACTTTTCAGTTCATTTCACTATTATGTGCCAAGTAAAAAAATAATAAATTAAATGACTCACTCAGTCTAATCTTCAAGAAGAGCCCACAGTTAGGTGATTTGAGATTGCTTTGCTTCTGTCTCCCGCGACCCTGATCCATTCGCGCAGTTTCATCTTCTCGAGATCTCTTTTGATCAGGCTCATTATCAGATTTACTCATGCTTTTACAAAATGAAATTATGCGTGACTGCCTCTTTGCCTTTTTGAAAATGCTAATATTATTTAGGTTGGCCACTATGTCATTATTTATTTTTGCTGCTCACTGCGCGCAAAACAATCACCAACCAATGAAAGTGATTGTAAAAATAAGAAAGCCGATTGGCTGAAAACATTGTTGAGGGCCAGTAGTTAAACGTGACTTCACTAAACGTGAAGTAAATTGTTTCTCTCTCTCTCTCTCACACACACACACACACACACACACACACACACACACACACACAAGTAAGTATTCACCACGCACAAGTTAATGCCGGATCCATAAAAATAAATACGAAACACAAAACACGAATATCTGACATTTTCCAGAACAGGATCCAGCAAGATCTGGCTCGAATTAAGCACTGCTTGTAATATAATTCTAAAAACATACCCTATCAGGTTGTAACCGCGTTTGTAGGACCCTTTATTATATGGCCCTGCCTAACCACTCCCTCTAAACCCCACTACTGGACAGACCAGGAACTACAGGGTCCTAGAAATGCAGCAAAGTTAGGAATTAATACCAACCTCTTCACAAACAGATGATGTTTAATAAAGCTTATTGGTATTATTTCGTTCATTCATTTTCTTTTCGGCTTACTCCCTTTATTAATCTGGGGTCGCCACAGCGGAATGAATTGACAATCCATCCAGCATATGTTCTATCTAGGCAGTGGAAGCCCTTCCAGCTGCAACCCATCACTGGGAAACATCCATACACACTCATTCACACGCATACATTCATTTTCTTTTCGGCTTAGTCCCTTTATTAATCAGGGGTCGCCACAGCGGAATGAACAGCCAACTTATCGAGCATAACACTGGGAAACACCCACACAACTCTTGCATTCACACACATAAACTACGGCCAATTTTGCTTATTCAATTCACCTATAGCACATGTGTTGGGACTGTGGGGAAAACTGGAGCACCCGGAGGAAACCCACGCGAACACAGGGAGAACATGCAAACTCCACACAGAAATGCCAACTGACCCAGCTGAGGCTCGAACCAGCGTCCTTCTTGCTGTGAGGCGATCGTGCGACCCACTGCGCCACCATGACGCCCTGATATTATTTCACTCCAGAAAAATGCCAGTAAGAAGCTGGGTGTTCATCGTGCATTAAACACAATACTCAGCCGTTTACATGGATTTGTTGCCTCATTACAAACATATGCGGACAACGTCACAATAAACATGTGAAATTAACAAAAGATACAATGATACAATTTTTCCATATGTGATTTGATAGGACGGGGGGATCACAGGCATGATACTCGCTGTGGACAAGAAGAAAACTAACACATAAAGGAAAACAGAGCAATACTGATATAGAACTAGAAATGTACTCAAGTAAAGCACACAGTAAACTACTTAGTAAAATACATAACCTGAGAAGACAATTACAGTAATTTAAGTATTTCTTTACTCCACTGATTATTCTTGAATATGAAAGTTGATGTTGAAAGTCAATCGCGTTTCTGTCTCCACAGGCAGCGGTCAAAGCTGTGGTAGCTTCATCTCGATTGGGCAGCGCAGGAAGCCACGGGAACCCAGATGGCAACAAAGGCAACAGCAGCTCTTCCTCTATCAAAGAGAAGACAGCGGAGGATCAGCCAGACACTGAACAGCCTCAAAATCAGAATGAGGGCTCTTAGATCTCCAGAGCCTCACTGGAACTCGCACTTCTTCCCTTCATGAAAGAAACGTGTTGCCTCATAGAGGAGAGAACTGATGGGCTTTGTTTGGTTCTTCTGCATGCGGACTGTGTGTCTATAGAAATGTCCCACCTCATGACCCAGCCAGTTGCCACACCATGCCAACATCTGATCAGTCCATAACTTCGGATTTTGTACAGCATCATTTTATGGTAAGGAGAAGAACCAGATGTTCTTTACATTTATGGCAGTTAATATGTATGTTATCATGCTTTTGCCAAAAGATCGTAGTACTTTTGATGATATATGTTGCGGTTTAGCTGACCAAATTGCATACGTGATGCTTTTTATTCCGATTATTTCATTTATGAATTTTGGTCATTGGTAAAGAAAGATGTGGACACTGAACCGAACCTTTACATAAGCTTCAACTGAGAATGCCTTATCATATACCGTGTTTTTATATTTCATGAATTATTGTATATTTTAGAAATACTACTAAACGGTTTGTTTCAAACTAAGACAATAAGTATATTATTCCCTTTGTAAATAGAGAGATGCTGATTTCTTCTTAAAATGGGTGCATATCTGTGTTGAGAGCAGGATAACAGGCCTATGTGACACTCCACATCGGCATGAAAAAGCCTAAATGTTCTTTATTCTAAGTACAATTTTCACCATCTCATTTTTATCTAAAAGATGAGCTAGTAATAGAATTCATCCCAGAATTCAGTGCTTTACCAAGGAGTCTGTGATTGATTTTAAACGCACCTGGAAATACATGGTGGAGTTTTGATCTTTTTCCATATCTTTAAAGCATGCTTGTAATGTATGGCTTGAGGGAACGCTGTTTGATAATCACATATAAGGAATGTAATGTGGATATACAGGGGTTCATGTTTTGCATGTAGGAATGTTTATCTTAACTTCTGCAGTCGTCTTTTTAAATGCACTGTATTTTACAGATAAAACTCACTGTCTATTTAACAGTATGCTATTGGAGGCCATTTGACGGTCACTTTGTATATGACACTAGTGTGTCGACTTTGTTATCTGCCTGTTTCTATGTCTAAGGACTCAAAAATGCCAATAAAATAGCACTGTATATTAATTGCTGAAATAAAGAGTGCAAAACAGTCTAGTTTGGATCACTGTGCAAGTTCTGAATGGATGTAGTTTGTTATTTATTTCTAAATGTTTAAAAAACCTTAAAACAACCTATTAGAAACAGTTTATGCATTGCAGATGATTTTGTTTTTCTGACTGTACAGTAATAGTGTCATAGAAAACAACAACTGTTGTGTCATGTTTGCTGTTTGTTCTTAGTAATTGGTTAAAGCATTATAAATGGGTGTTCAAAATAATAACAGACATTTATAAGAATTCATTCATTCTGTGAAAAAAAGCTCATTGTACAACTTCTTAGTGTTAAACAGTTAAGCTTAACTACTTTAATACATATTGGCAAGAGCATTTTTACCTTAGCTTAACATCATTTATGAACATTCAAAGTTTTGAACATGTTTGAAGGGCACCTACTGTAGGATGAAAATCATCTTTTGAAGCTGTTTGGACAGAACTGTGTGCAGGTATAGTGTGTCCACAGTGATATCTTTTTTCTTAGCAGTTTTCACAACAGAGATATCATAGAAATCAGCCACTAAAAATAAATCAATTTTATGGCATGACTCTAGAAGTTCCCACGAAGGAGCTTGTTTAAACGCTTCTGTGCTAAACTCCATAATCCCAACCTTTCCCCACAGCACAAGATCAAACTGCTAGTCACAAAAAGATGATATATAAATGGTACTCACCAGCAATGTCACAGTGATTTCTCTCCGGACGCGAAAATTGAACGAATGAAAATATCAAATGAAATAAAATTTGGATGAGGAAAAAACGGACGAGCCCCCAATTATTACGCTAAGGGAAAACAACATGGGCATAATAAACGGAAAAACAAATGTGTTGGGGTGGTGGATTTCCCAAACAAAACAAAAACTTAAGACAAAAGATCCGCTTCGGTCGACAACCCGGACACTCGGACACTCAGTTGAGAGTAATTGAATAGATTTATTATAGAGAAATAGTCATTTTAAGTGAGCATTTCTTCAGGGTAGCCCCAGGCCAAAATAACAAACAAAAGAATCTGCAAAGTAAATCAACTAAATTACCTATAAATATTTAAAGGAAAATACAGGAATATTGGTCATCGGCCGGAGGGGTAAGGGAAATCCAGGAGCTCCACTCCCAGCAACCGTCGCACAACAAATGAGCTCCCCGAGCCCTTTTTATAAAGGACTCCGAGACCAGCAGCCAACCAGAGCACGAGTCACAACAGAATGGGAGCCTATGGAATAACAAAGAAAACAACAAGAAGGCGGGACAAAGAAAAAAGACATATGCAATGCATAATAATAATAATAATAATAATAATAATAATAAACTTTAGTCATAACAGTGATATAAAGACAATAAGTCTCTTTTTTGAAGTAGGATCCAAATCCCTCCTATTTTGAGGATCACTGCAACGTGATATAGGAGTATAGGTTTCCACTCCCACTGAATTGATTGACAGCCACATATTAACATGTCTCCATAGTAATGCGTGTAATCATATCAACAAGGCAGAACGTGCGCAAAGCAACCGGGATTAAAAGATCTGTTCAGTTCACTGTAATCATCAATCATCATCAAATGTGATCAAAAATGAGTTTTAAAGCAGAGCATGTTTAAAATGAATTACAGCGATTTTACCGTCTTTACTTCATCACCACAGCCGTGATGTCAGTACAATTATAAAAAAGACGCTTCAATACCGGTTTGCGGACGTTAAATCATAAAACAATAGATATCCATACAGCAGTGGATATTAACATGTATCCAGTCACATTTGCCTTGCAAAAGCAATGCAAAGTTAAATGCGTGTGCTGTGTTTGTGTCCGCTGTGCGTGTGCGAACTTTGTAAAGATATTGTGTGTGACTCATCGTTGCAACACCATAACAAATACATCAAATAATATTCATAATGCTTTCTTCATGTCTGTCACTGTGCTGTTTATCAGCCAGAGACTGTGGCACACTCTGACAGGCACGGGGGAATGGTGGGAGAGCTAGCATTAAAGGCACAGGCAACAAAACAGCTACATTGTGTTCAAAGCAGAAAATTCCAAACTTCTGAAAGGTATAATAAATAATCTGATGGCTGTTTTGAGTTGAAACTTTACAGACACATTCTGGGCCCGGTTTTTCTAAAGGTTTAATCCGGATACAATTTATCCGGATTTAGTAATCCTTTTTCTGCGATCTGTGATTACGTAATCCAGCTGCTTTACCTATCTACTGTTGTTGTATCGCACTAATAAATAACATTGAAGATTATCCTGCTTTGTCTTCCTTGTGTGACCGTGACAACTATACACTGATGTGGCAATTATCACCTCAGGTACAGATCATGTGCTTTATTCAGTGTTAAAGTTCACGTGAAGTGTTGAAATTAACATTTTTTGATTCAATGTTTGATGCAATCTTAGCTGGAAAATCAAGAGAGGGTGGGACTTAGAGTAGCTCCTCCCCTTTTAAAAAAACACCCATTGGCGTTTTGATTTATCACAGCTCTGCCAGTGAGAGTGGCTGAGCTCAAGCACATCAAATGAAAAGCAAATGAGATGCATCTTAAAGGGGGGGTGGGGGGTTGGGGGGTGGAATGATAAGATAAATCTGAAAAAATACCTAAAAATAATCTGAAATCACATGAAAGCGGCAACTACTGCTAAAATGGATTAAAGTATTAATAAAAGTTCAAGAAGCTCCCATAAAGCACAACAATGTTGATGTTAAAACCAATGTTTCTCATACTGTGGTATTGGGCCTTTTTATATTTATTAGGTTTTATAGATCAGTTTCAATACATCTATGTACTTGAAGAAATTACGTTTCCCTTTGTGAAAAGGAAATGCACCTGGAATGAGCGTTTCATTAAGAAAACAACACTGAAACACAAATAACTAAGCAACAATTCAGTTTCTGACAAAAAGTACCTGGGTAATGGAATGGACTGCACAATCTCCTGACTTCAACCCAATAGAATACTTATGGTGTGACTTTGAAAATTTAGTTTCTGAATCAAAACCCAAAATTCACAAGGCCTGTGGGACAAAGTTGGTTCATTTTGGACTGAAATTTATGCGTCTGTGTGGCAGAAGTTTTTCTTAACTTGATGCAATATAGATGCGCAGCAGTTATCAAAAACAATGGCTATGCAACTAAATATTCGTTCAATAAACAGAAATGTTAAAGAGATTAAACAGATTCATATTCCTTTAATTTAAAATTGTATTAATTCCTTTAATCAGAGATGTATAGTAACGAAGTAGAACTACTTCACTACTGTACTTAAGTACTAAAAGGTTGTATCTGTACTCTACTGGAGTATTGTTTTTTTCTCCTACTTCTACTTTTACTTCAGTACATATTTTCGATGAGCTTAATACTTTTACTCCAGTAGATTTTTTGTGTTGTATAGTTACTCGTTACAATTATAAAAATGTTACGAATCAATCATTTATTGATCAGACGATCAAAGAAGACAGTGCTGCCTGCCTGCATTGAGAGCACTTTAGTTTGTTTTAGACATGGAAAACCCAGAAATTCCACCTTCAACTCCAACTTCACTTTCACCTGTTAAAAGGCGCGCGGTAACGCACAGCACCTGTGGTTAATAGATAACAGCTGAGTGAGACTGAGTAGCAGCAAGACACGTGATCGCTCAGCTGACGAATGTAAACACACACAGCCACGCGGTGAAGATACACCCAAACAAACACCCCCACATCCACACACACACATACAAGAGAACCAGACAGATCCACAACCCTGATATACAATGCTTTTACATTTCATACATGTTAGTAATGTTGTTATCTAGTCATTTTTGTGAGAAGTATATCTGAATTCATTACAAAACAGTAGTTGAAGAGTACCCATATTTGCAGTATTTTGATGTGCTCATACAAAGGACACTTTACTGTCCCATGGAGAAGAGGAATAAATGGCATGAAAGAGTCATAAATGGCATGAAATCAACACACAGTACTCTGTACACCCCATGAAAATACCAATATTTTACATGTAGCAATATTTGACCCTGCTACAGAAGAGCTTCCTTCCTTCACAACTCTGCTCCAACAGGCCATTTTTGTGAGCTTTAAAACAGGTCATTTTTGTGAGCTTTAAATTCATTAATTATCAGAATCAGAATCAGTTTTATTGCCAAGTGTGCTTCACACACACAAGGAATTTGTTTTGGCAACAGAAGCTTTCAGTGTACATAAAGTGACGAGTGACAACACAAAATTAAATACAAGAAAAGAAAAGCAATAAACATTAAACAGAGATGCAGTCAGTCAAAAAGATCTGGATG